>VZTD01000486.1:3107620-3183678 GCA_013397725.1 Rhagologus leucostigma
AATCGATACATTTGCACTGGTCATCAACATTTTTGCAATTGAAGTCCTACGTCAAAAATATGATATCTGCTGTGGGACAAGGCTCTTTACTGGCCCTGTCAGGAATTCACAGGGGCTCATGTGATCACTAGAGGGAGGAGTTCTTGCTTCAGCAGCCTGTGCTTCCATGCCAAGTTCAAAGTCATATAGTAGCCAAGGCAAAAAAAAAAAAAAAAAAAGGAAAAACCACAACAGCTATTCTCATAGTTATAATGACCCTGTACTCACTGCAATGTGTTCTGTACATAAAATTTTCCATTTCCTCCCTGAGGCCAAATGACCTTTTGTCGACACTTTGGTTAATGTTCACTGATCAAAGTGGATTTTAAAGCAAGTGCTGTGTCGGATTCCAGCCACAACAGTGTACGTGGGGTTGTGTTTGCCTTAAACCACTGCACAGTGATGCACACTTGGGGGGGACACAACATGGTTAATGATTTACAGATTTATTCTCTGTCGAGGCAACTCTCACAGAGTGGAAATGTTTCATTCTTGATTGGTGAGCAGCATTGAGTCCTTTTTTTCATCTCAGATGCTATGAGTTCAAATTCTCTTGAGTAAAACAGTCATATACAGCTGCTTAGGATTTAGCAGGAGGCTTAAGGGATGGGGACAGGAGGTTACAGGAGGTAACCTCAGGCCTTTGCTGGAGGTTACCCTCTTTTCCTGGTTAATCATAAGGTGAAAAGTAGTCTTTGGCTCTTAAAAAAAAAAGAAATCCTGTGCTGCAAGATTATTACTTAGATAACCACAATTTCAAAAACCTGTCTAGTGTAATTATAACATTTTTCTTATTATCAGCAACTAGAAAGGAAATCAAGATTACAGTGGGCGGTAAGTGCCTGCTAATGGGCTCATCCAGAGGGAGGAAGGAAGTTGCAACAATCCCAGAACTGGACACAGGCTACACCAGGGTAGTGACACCAAAACAACAACGACATTCCATAGCATTCAAGTTTACCTGTTCAGGCATGGAATGATATCTTTCACGGCCTGCAACAGATATTTCTGCTGAAAACACCATAACAGTTACTAATTTTTGTTTTCTCTCTTTGCATGGTTCTTTAATGATCTGAGCAAGTAATCGACATGTTTGAGCAATTTTGCCTTAATTTGTGCAATAGCAACATTTTTTCACCTACACCTCAAAGTAGGTTGGATTATTGGATTTTATTTGTTATTATCCTTACCTTATTCAGAAGGAACTAAGCTGCAGTTGCAAAATTTTAAGAACTTTTTTCTTTAAATATTGGTTCAACCTGATTGTTTAAATTTAAATGTATTTGCTCTGGATTTTTTGGCTGACTGATGGTTGTGATTTTGGTGGGGGCTCTTTTTACTTATTAAAAAACCAAAGCAAACCAAAACATACTAAAAAAAAAAATTTAAAAGTGTTTTACTGTAGGATGAGATACCCAGCACTCACAGGGGTGAAAGGCATGCTCCAGTAATATCTTGCATTTTATCTACAAGCTTTATGATCCTGCAGCATGAGGCACACCCCCTCACACATCCCAACTGTAAATCTACTGCATGAGAGGTTATTTAGAGATACAAATTACTGTTATGCACAATCTCCTTTGTAATCAAATATATCTTCAGTTTAGCATTCACTTTAGAGAGGTCTCATTCCTTTGATGCTCTTAAAGCCAACCTACTGAAACAAGTTCTGGAAGGAGAGTATTATTCTTCAAAGTAAATCATAAGCAGGAAAGGCTTTTTCTGAAAGATCTTACAAATAGCTCATGCTGATGCTTCCAAATATTAATTCTCAGAAATATTGACACTAAGTGAACCCTATACGTATCTAATATATTGAGCAATTGTCATGCAGACCTATCCTTCCCGCCACAGCAGCTCAGGATCTGCATGCAGCCAGAGTATCTAATCTCCAAGCATCTAATCTTCAAGGACAGACACTTCTGTAGATTGAGGGGAGAGGAACCAACAGGGATAAAATATGAGGCTATTTATTAAGATGATTGTACACAGAAATCTGTTTTTTCTGCACCTCCCAAACCCCTGAATCTGAGCATTTAGATTCAGCCCAGTAATTTCAGTTATGGATTGGTGAGAAGGGCAGGGGCTTTAAGTAGAAGTTAGGTTTTCAAGATCAGCCCAGTGCCTTCATTTGCCACTCCTGTTGAGCTACACATTTCTCTCAAGCCATGACGTGCATTGTGAGTCCATATTCCACGATCACATTGGCACATTCTCCTCAGGCACTGCTCCAAATACCTCCAGCAGTTTACTGCCAGTGCTGATACACAGCAGCACAGCCACCATTCTGTGGACCTGTTATTCAGCAGCAATAGGTAAATAGCTCAAACTACTACAGCCACAAGCATTCCAGACAAAGACAGATAGGCAAAACACCAACTTCACTATCACTGGAACATCAGCAGTACTGAAACCTCCAAAACCAGCACAAACAGCCTGTGCACAGTGGCGACTCACCACTATGTTTCTATCTAGAGTCTTCAGACAGAGCATCAACAAGTATGCACAGCCTACAAGATAAATCTTGCTTTAGATCTAGAAGTCATTAGAAATCATTAAAGCATTTCAGTGGAGATTACAGAGGAAACAACGGCATTAGTGAAGATATACACGAGATTGTTAACTGGGAATTTAATTGTATTGTAGAACAGCTTTGTGGTTTTGTTGAGATTAACAGCCACCAAGACGGATTTCTGCTCAAATATGTCAGGCATCTTCTTTCCTAATGTTGTGAAAATAAGTGGAAGTGCTCAGTGCCAACAAAAGGGACTCAAGGAACTCTTATTTTACCAGAACAGTATTGGGCATGACTGGCCCCATATTGATGGGGACAAAAAAATGCTCAGTGACTGCAGAAGTAAATGAATCTTCTAACTTATGCTGACTTTAGCACAAGCTAGCTCAAGAATCACTTTTAATTTGCAAATCAGTTTATTTTATGCATATCTTTTAATCCAGTTAGAGGAAGTGTATCAGTCTCACCTTAAGAGCTTCACTTTGTGTATAGAGATTTCTGCTTTTATTTGAACAAAATCTGGTGCTTGAGACCTGGTAAGTCTTTTTTGTGTAGTGGCAGTCACATTGATAGACACTGAGAACTGAACAACAGAAATTATTTTTGCAGCCAAATTTATATGCAGGTGCACATCTGAGCACATTTATCTCTAATTATCTGTTCTCAGGCACAAAACAAGCAGTTAGAGCAGAAAATACACAGGTATTTATTTCATGTTGCTCTTGCTCAGAAATTTGTATGCAACAATGAAGATCAAGTGTCAGAAAGAGAACCAAATCTCAAGCCCACTAAAAATATGCCCCAAAGTGACTTGCCCATGTGAATTTTAAAACTTACATTTTAGGAAAGACAGAAAAGGAGAAGAAGTGCCTGTTCACAGGACTACCAGCAGCAATGAGATTGGCTGCCAAAGAGCATAAACGTAACTTCAGACTCCTTCACCACAGCCACTCAACTTTTTTGGCAGACATGCATTTTCTACATCCCTTCTGGGCATAAATGCAGTATCTTGGATACATTCATATGGTAACAGATGGTATATGCCAATTGGTTTAGTGGCAAATATTGCATACGCTTCAAAATACCTCAGGACTTTGAAGCTGTAAGTTACAACTCCTGGACAGAGAAATTGAAAATCAACACTTTGAGGAGGATAATGTAAGCTGCCTGCAGCTCAGGATGTGCATCTCTCAGATGAGATAATTCTGCATTGTTATTACACAGGATTTTTTTTCTAATAAAGATTTGTTTTCAGGTTTTGCTAAAAACATTTCACCTTTGGCTACCTTGCAGTACGTCGAGCACCAGGGACTGCCAGCATAGGAGTCTTTCCACTGTATTAATTTCAATGCAGTGGATGTTACATCTCAATCACTTATTGCCATACAGCAGAGATCCTCAGGTTAGCTTTAACAAAGGGCACAGAGTCTATCAGCTCCTACAGAGCTCTGCGGTACCTCAGTTAGAGTTCTTCTGGAATCTTGAAAGAAATCTCTCTACTGCTCTGCCAAATGCAGCATAGACACATACGAGTATAGAAGGCTGGTAGCAGAAGCAAAATCCTAATTCCATTACCTCTTCCAACAACTAATCACTGACACACTGCTGAAAGACATCAGACCAGTGTAAAACTTCTGCTTTCTTCCCTTATTTAAAAATAAGAACTCTTACCTAGATGCGAATAAGTGCTGCTTCTTCCACAAAGCACACAGGGCACGTTGTGAGAGTGCCCAACCACTGAGCAACAGATTGAATGAATGCCTGAGCACTTTTAACCCGAGAGGGATTGCTGCAATGTATTTATGTACCATAGCAGAGATCCGAGCAATCTGCTCATGCAACAGCCACACAACAGTCACGGACACCATAAATTAATGCAAATCAAGCCTAACAAATTTGAAATAAAAAATACTCCCAAATTTGAACAACCAGTCTTCACTGCTGCAGTCCACCCAATCTCAATGAAATGTCCCAAGTATAGGTTTGAAAAACTGTACCAGTACAGAAGAAAGAACATACTTTACTTAAAGTACCAAGCCTGATGATTAAGGAGTGAGTGTTCCCTCTCCCCAGCCCTCCACTCACACCCCCCCCACCACCACCAGATTCGCAGGATTAATATGAGACTGGCTTGAGGGTTTTAGCAGTAACTGCTGCAAAACAAGTTCTGATTGGTTGATTCAGAAATTGGGATTCTGGGCAGTGTTTTATAAAAGGATAATGTATCTTTAAGCCTAGGTGCCCTTCAGGGAAATGTATTGGATAAATGTCTTCTGAAAAGCCTGTAAATATTCCATCGCCTCACTGTCATTACTACCATGAAATGATAATGAAGCATGAAAGAAATATAATTCCATATTCAGATGACAGCATTAGCCTTCATAAGCAAACTGAAATATTTATTAGTAAAATGTTCGGTATCTACGCCTGTAATCTAAAAAAAAGGACAAAAATGTTTTATAATAAAAAAGAGATTGAATGCAGAGGTAAAATCTGGTTGGCTGATTTTATTGCTTATTATTAAATCCAGGCAAAACAATTATTTTTTTCTTTTCATTAGTAAGGCACCCAAATTAAAACTATGCCCTCAGGCTGTGAGGTTTACAGTAGTGATTAAAAACAAGAAATTGTGATGCATGGGGTTTTTGACAATGGCATAATCAAATTCATTCATATTGTTCAATCTTTCACTGACAAATATTTTTACAGTGAAATATACCAAACAAAGAAGCACATACAAGTACTATCAATACAGAGAAATTAAGAAGACTTGTTGTTATTGCAGCAGAGAACAGATACGATGTTTCTATAATCTTGAATACAAACATTATAGTGTAGTTAATTAGGGTAATTATTGCCTAAATTGTGCTTAATTGTTTTATACTGAAAAGGATTTCTGAAAGAAGCCTTTTGGATTTCACAAGGCACAGAAGTGAGCACACTGCAGCCTAAGTATTTAGATGTAATTTCCTAAGTTTGATTGCATTTCCTATAAGTCAGAAAATACATCCTGAAGCAGGCTGGGACAGAGATAAACATGAGCCACCCGCCTTGACCTCTGTTTCACCTTATTGAAAAAGAGGCATAAAATAGTCATTTAGTACACTAGCATCAGAGAGCATTCACACACTCTAAGCACAGTCTTTTTAAAAAAAGGTCTTTGAAGTGAATGAAAAATTAGAAATTCAAGTGACCATGATCAATTCTGAAACACTGCACAAAATTAATTACAGTTTTGCATCAGAAGCAAGAATGTAGATTTCAGACAGTCTGTGTCATTTATCTCACGCTGTACAATATACAAGGCGATTAAAAAGCCAAATCTGTTCCCACCCCCCAAGTCTAAGGCCTATCAGAGGCTGTGAAGTTCAAATGATTAACTCCAAATTATTCAAGGGATTGTACAGACGCTTCAACTTGAATGAAATTTGTGGCAAGTCACAGGAGCTACGGAGGGACAGATTTGCTGCTCTTTATCAAAATCTAGTCTGACTATCGCTGACAGAATCCAGATAAATTGCATAGTAATCTGGCAGTGGCTGTGGAAAGCTTGCTCTGCAAAATCCAAATCTCTAATTTCTATCTGTTTTTAATTGCTTGACTTAAATTTGCATTTTTATACAATTGGCTTAAAGGATTTATTCTGTTCTTTAGGCTACTCTAATAAAATCGGGTCCCATTTTGCACGGTATCTCAGAAACCTACTTACATTAAATAAGCACGCTGTACTACAAAAATATTTACTGTACCAGAAAAAGATTCCTTTTTATGTCATGTTCAGAATTAGGTAAAGAATACATGTGTCAGGAAGCTCATTTTAAACTCCCCTATGAAAACATACCTGAGAACGAACAGGGCGGCATAACAAAGAGAAGTGGGGGAGAAGCGTTGATTCAACACACGGTAAACTGGGAGAAGAAACAAACAAACAAACAGCCCCATGTGGATCCTGAGCATGTACACATTTAAATACAAGTCAGAAGACACCGATAACACCATGTGCTGTAGCCAAGCATCCAGGAGACAGCCATTCCTGCAGCACCTGAGTGATGGGCATCACAGTAAGAACTTCCATTCTTGCAATTCCCAAGCTCCAGTGTCATTGATGGAGGTGCTAGCAGCCAACTCCTATCCTTATTGACAATTTAATGTCACCCTCCTAGAGCAGAGAGTACCTCATCCCAAACAAACATGACAGAACACCAACACCTAAGCAGCACTGGGCTGGGTGACATCCCTCAGCCAGCCTTCAACCAAGTATCCAAAATCAAATTCCAGAGTGACAACATCTGAACAATGGCATTCCAGCAGGATAACCAAGGCAAAACTACCAAGGTCTTTAAAATATTAGACTTCTAATCGCTTGTCATCTGCATTTAGTCATTCTAGAACTGTCTAATGCAATAGATGGAGACTATTTCAAACACACATTTTAACTTTCTATTCAAGCTTTGCCAAAACATTTGTGTTATTTTTATGTCTATTTTTTTCATGTGTATATATGGCCTATATATTTTTTATGTGTATATATGGCCAAGGGCCATTTTTTTCCTTTGACTTAATTTGAATATCAATAGTCAAAAAATATATACATTTCAGTATAGTTTAACATAATTCAATAGAAACAAGACTTTACATCCTTACAGATTAAATTCAAATACATAAAAGAAAAACAAAAACACACAACCAACCAAAACAAAAAAAAAGCTACTTGTTTTTACCTACCAGTTCTAACAAGGATTTGTAGATTCCCTTTCCTTCCAAGCGAGTGTGACTAAAACAGCACCAAACAGCTCCTGTACCACAACAACAAACACAATCTGACCCAAGCCATAAGCAGGATTTGGCCCTACATGTATTCCCCATGAACACCAGCATTGCTTAGCTACATTCCAGCCTGGAGGGCAGCTGCTCCATTACTTTTACAGTGGATAACATGTCCAGTATCCACACTTAGAAAGAAAATCCATGAATGATCCCAATGAACTGGGAAGAAAAGTCAACTACTGAAGAGGACATGCCCATATCAGATTCCAGAGGTAACCAGCTCCCACAGGTGGCAATCCTAACCCTGGCTCCTGTGTAGATAAATCTATGAAGATACAAGGAAATGTTATTCAAATGCTGATATTCCCCACTTCTAATCAGTGAGGTTCCTCTGGGATGAACAGGCAAAAGAAGGACTTTCAGCAGCAAGAGACCAAACCCTCTTCACTAAAGAGTCATTCTACCCAGATCACCTGAAAAAGGGACAGAAAGGTGGAATGATGGCATTTCTGAGGCTCAGTGTCCTCAGCAGGCCCCAAGTGAGAAAACAGTCAGGGAAATCTGTCTGTAACTGCTTAATGAAACACCACAAGCAATAGAAGGGCAATCAATTGCAAGATTCAGAGGACTTTATTTTGGTGCTCTTGCTAATGTCCTCTGCCAAGCTGCATAGGGGTAGCATTGTTATTTCTTATTAGAAAACCAAACTAAATGCTGGAAACCACTGCTGAAACAACAAATTTAAGAGAGGGTGACAAGACTGTGTCAACCTGATGTGAAATTCAAAGTCAGCGTAGCACAGAACATCCAGTCAGTTCTTGTAGCAGCAGAACAGAAAACAACTGTCCACGACGTGCTGCAACCCAACTATGTCACACCTGTATTTTATCAGAAACCTTCCCACTCATTCTCACAAATTACTGTTAGGAAGCTCACTTTTTCTGAATTAATCAGGTATGAGAACAAATAGCTCAAGTTATAAAAGAAAAACAAAGGCTCAAAAACTTTCAGGAACTCTAAACTGCTTTTATTACACTTGCATCAAATACAGACCAGTGGATTCCTTCCTCCTTGAACATTCTCTCTAGCACCAGAAATTACACAATACATGCAGCCACGAATGCTTGCATTTTTTTAAAACACATGTAGAATAATCAAAACTCAGAATGCATCTGACATACTATTCGAGCTTACTCGTGTCTTCTGACAATTCTGCTATTACTTTTTGGTACTCTTTCCCTCTATTACCATGTTTTTATAAGGTAATTTATATAAATCTTCTGTAAGATTACAGATAAAAAAAATCCATTTAACTGTTGAGTGCATCTTATATGAGTTCCACAATGATACATAATTTTCTAGCAACAAATTTCATATTCACCTTTAGATGTTAGAATGAAGGAAGACCTCCAAGGTTTTAGCTCAAGTCTTCATAAAAAATACATTTGTATTTTTTCCTTCTTTCAGAGGTTTTGAATTTTATTTTTCTCTAAGAATTAATATCTGATTTCATTTCATATTCTGAAGTGTCCCTCTCTTTTAGTATTTCTCATCTTTGATTCCTCTCAATGACTATACTGTCAAAGATTAGGAGTGAAGAGATCTGTTTCATGAAGCAGAATTCCCTAAAGCTGATTCCTGCCAATGTGAGTCAGTGTCCACTGTACTCGATACATTTTTGTCAGCTAAACAATGTTTAAAAAGACAAAATAAACTGTGTCTTTTTTATAGGATTTAATTCCAGTGCCATGTCAAACTAACATTCATACCTCGCAGTGAGTTCATTTTAAATAAACAAATAAATATTTCCCTTCAGCCATTCTTCGGCTGCAGTCTTCCAAGGCTGCTCTAAAGGATGATCCAGTGCTGCTTTACATTTTCAGATGCAGCAAAATTTGCTCTAGTATTATACCACTGTAGGCCCAAATTTGCAACATCACAACCTCCAGCCCTCAGGGCTCCACCTCTGCATCGGTTCCATGCTTTGCCCCTCCTGAGTCATTAAAACACCCAAAGCAGGAAATAGCCCATACCTGGATCACCTCACACTGTACCCACACTGATTTCACTGGCATAATTAAAAATATATACATTCCTTATTTTAAAAATTTGAATTGATTCAGTGTACTAATTAGAAAACCTTAATTAAAAGTCTGTAAGACCTTATGTATTTTAAAAGTAAGGCAATTGTCTACTTAGAGCTGTGGAAATTTATTCACTGAACAAACATAAAATAAAAGCATAATTGAGGCAAATCTTCCAGTAACACAAGAGATAAACATTCTAGGGTGCTGATATAAAAACTTATTTTATAGCAAAAAAATACAAATGTTGAAAGTAGAGGGGACTCACATAGAACTTTAAGCAACTCATCATCAAAAGTATTTAATCTTGTCTGCCCCATTCTATCATTGCAAAAACAGTTAATCCAGGTAGTAATTCAAGCAAAGGCAAAGTCCTAAAGTCAGCTGTAGCCTCCTATTTGTTCCTTTTGGGGACTTTTTCTGCTACTCCTGAAAACCAAGCTCCTAATCAGAAAAGGTTTGGTGCATTTACCAGCATTTTTTAGCAACTTTGCCTCAGATATGCCAAACCAGATATTCCAAATTTCTAACATAAGCTGACAGTCAATTCGACCAAATTTGTTCGTTGCACTCAACAGCTTATTCAAACTCATCGGTACAGCAACGCTGAGGAACGTGAGCCATCTCAGACTGCAGAAACCCCTCAGATATACCCATATTTAGGTGTACACAAGAGTATCAGTGTTGCAGTGTGTGGGTTCCTGCGATGGCACGGCATGCCACAGCCTCCTTGGAGAGCGCAGCGAGGCTTGCTCGGGGAGAGCGGCTGTTCCGCTTCCCGAGCCTCTTCCAGGCTGCCCCTCGCTTGCTCCGGAAAGCTGAAGCCCCGCAACACGGTGACGGTAAAGGAGGCGAGAATGCTCTCCGCATGAGCACTGCAGAAGATCTTTCATTTCATGGTGGCTCCCCGAAGCCTAGGCCCAGCACAAGTGCTGGCTCCCAAAGGAACAGAGCCAGCACACAGCACAGTTCCCCCACACGCAGGCTGGAGCCCCAAGGCAGAGCAGACTGCGATAGACCTCAGCACATCACATGCAGGGTCCTTTATCCGGGGGAAGGGGGCAGGGAGAGCACATGGACCGATGGGCACAGGGGTGGTACATGGGCGGAGTTGGGGTAACAGAATCAATGGGACAAACCCGAGGGAGTGGTTAGGGCTAGGGGCGGGGAAGGGGGGACCCAGGTGGAAAGGCAAGCACAGGAGAGGAGGATACAACACTACATATCAAAAACAGTATCTGCACCCACTGCTATTAAAAAAAAAAAAAATCAGACTGCTACCATAATAAATGCCAAAAGACTAAATGCCACAAGTATCATCCACCAAAGGAGGACGAGGAGTACGGCAAGTGTTTGACAAAAACAGTGACTTCTTGAAGCCCCGAAGGACATGTAAATGCTTAACACAGTCATCACACTCTCCTGAGGAATAAATGCTTTGTGTGACCTAACACTCCATGGCACTCCCTGAACACAGGGAGTATGTACTTCTTCTCTAAGTGTGATTTATTTTTTTTCCTCCTAGAGTGCTTAGCTTAAGTTCCAGCAGGCTCATTTCTTTTAGAAGCACACTCCGATGACAGAGTTACTCTGCTGCAGTTCTGTTTATCTACAAGGAACACAGAAGTCTTTATCGTTAGTTCCCATCTGCTGTCTAACTATTGCATAGCTCAGAATTGCTCTTTCAGCATCTCTCAGAGTCAAATTCTTCTCCATCCATTGGCTTTTGTGTCTCTGTAGTTGTGGTGCTTCCTTGGATATCAGCGCCTCCCCCACACCCACAGAGAACAGCTACACCCAGTGCTCCTCTCGAATCCCCGAGTTCACAGTGGAGACAAGTCCCCCTGTTTGGGATGAGCATTGCTCTTATCTCTGCCACGTGGTTTAGAAAGAAACGTGCAGGGTTTTTTTTACAATGAATTAAAGCATCTGTCTAGCATTGAAGCCCAATAACCTCCTACAAATCAAGCAAACTATAAAACACAGCACCTTTAAACGTTCTGTTCTATGCCAACCTTCCGGGGAAGTAACAGAAATCTGTCTGAAACCTTCAACAATACCTTAAGGGGTCCCAAAAATTTTGCATAAACTTTAACCACTATGGAAGGGTATACAGAACACTGGGAGTTAAAGAGTCCAAATTTCCAATTACAACAAGAAAACCAGTCTTGTGCCGTAATTAAAAGTTTGAAGTAAGCCTTTTTTTAAAGTGGTGGAGACAATAAAACGTGCATTAAATACATGTCATGATAAAGAATAGACAGTCTCATTTAATATTTTAGAACCCTTTCTCATAAAACTACTATTTTATTATTTATAACATGGATGTATTTTCAAGACATGTTTCATAACCCTGTACTTGGAGTTCCACTTTATAACCCAACCTATAAATAAGCAGTTTAATCCCAAGAAATTACATAAATAGTTTGGAATAGGAAAAACCACGTGGGTATGATGCTGATGTTACCTGAATGAATTTATCCTTGAGAATATACTGGACACAGTAGAGAGACACTAAATTAATAAGTAAATGTAAACAAGCAAATATAAGAAAAATAAACAAGAGGGGGAAAAAAAGAAAATAATGAAGAGCAGAGTTTTTGGGAGGAAAGATGGCAGAAAAAAATCATAACCCTGAAAACAGATAATACAGAACACAGAGTTTGCCTCAAAAACATTTTTTCTTAGTTTGGTTTTTGAGGTTTTTTTGTTAGTTTGATCTAGCAGCTCACTTTTCTCAGACAAAACACTTCAAGAAGTTTTAGACGCGTTTTTGTCCACTCTGCATGCAGCTCCTCCCAGCTCTTGTATCTGTGACTGAGATTTGTGAGCAGGTCACTGGTTAGCACAAAAGGTTCAAATAAGTTGCTCCAAACAGAGAGAGACCTAAAATCCCATCTTGGGCCTGAACATTAAACTTCAGTAAGGGAGGAAAATGGGTAGTGCCTTCCCATAGGATAAGGGGGTAGAAGTGCTGCATAGCCACAACGTAAAGTAATGTACAATTCAAAAGCTTTTTTTCTTAACTAGGTGAAATACTGTATTTGTTGAACCTGACTTAGCCATCCCCACAAGATGTTTCACATTCTGTATTCTGAACTGCCTCCCCAGTGACCTCCAAAAGAGGAGATTTCACAGCAGCAATCCAATTCACCAGTGATGAAAGCCTGAATGGGACAGCGAAGGCAACGAGCTGAAGTTATAGCTCTATCTCTGAGAAGACAAACACTGCTTGTCAATGCCACCTAAGAGCTCAATATCACACATGGAACCCGCAGAAGCCCTGGATTGCAAACTGATTTGTGCCACCAAGTGCATGTCTGCACAGCACAGGGCAGCTTGGGAGGGCTCCTCAGCCAGGAGACCCAATATAGCTACAGAAACATTGCAGCTGTCTTTATAAAACTCCACCTAGACCAACTGAGACGTAAAGTAAACCTCAGGAACATGAGTTGGTGAGGAACCTAAAATAGCTCCTGATACTCAGGGTGTCATATTCAACAGCAGCATGGGCATCTCCACAGGGCACTGCACTGATATAAAATTATCAGTTAATAAAGAAAGGTACAGCCTTCGCCACAGTTTCTACTCCAATTTTAGTAGGCCGAGTTTCTAACTAACTTTGTGGTCTCTCCTGCTAGGTTTTTTTCCCCAAGTCATCTTAATATTACAATGCATTACAAAAAAGCTCCAATGGAGATTGATTTAAAAAGCAATGACTCTTGCCCTTCCCCTTCTCTTCCTCACTCTGCTTTACAGAAAAAGCTTTTCATCAAATCATCTTTCAATGAGAAATGTGAAAATATACTAAGAGGTCCTGGGACTGTTCATATGAAACAACCCTTTTTGGACTGTAATGGACTATTTAGAAGTGTTATGCTTTACTGATGCACTTAGCACACAGTTAAGTTTCAGTTGCTTATTAGATCTCGTTGAAAATAATGACTCACTGAGCTGCTTAATTTAGAGCTTGGCCTACCAGGGTCTTCTTTTTTTTCTTTCAGAAGAAATTAATCAAAAGTTCTAGGGAATCATTCCTCATTGCCCTAACTTGAAAAATATTTTGAAATCCCTTGTTCAATAACTTGAAATTTCCTACAAATTAAAGATGTATCATTCTAAAGCATATAAGGCAAACATTGTCCTAATCAGCAAGAAGGACAAATCTTCCTAGGAATTTGAGATCAAAAGCATATGTTGCACAGAGTATCTGACACTTTCAGAAATTACTTATGCAGTGCACACCTCTGCTTTCCATTTTTGTGTATCTCTGTGGTATAATACCGAGTACAGAGAAATGTTTTATAAAAATGAAAATGCAATTGTCTGACCAATAAAAGGTATTCCTGTATGTAATCCCAGTAATAGATTTTTAAACCCTTAGCACTGCTGCAGTATTTTGTATTCATAGTTATTATCTTGTCCACTTCCAAATCCTGAAAGGTTAGATTGTTTAAAGATTTGTTAGCTGTGAAATACTTATAAAAGCAAAGTATTAAGCTCAAAGCTAATTGAAAAATAGCATTTTATCAGATTCTACTTTGATATTATCTTGTAATGATTGTACTTAAGGTACCCACAATACTTCAATAAATAGAGAAATTAAAAATATAACATCTTTAGGGCTTTTCAGAGAATGTGGCTGTTAACAATTTATACTGCTTTTTTTTAACCATTATTTTCTTATATTTCCCACAATGCTTCACATCAGAAGCAAACAGAAACTGAATGATTACCCCAAAGTGTGCTAGATGAACTGGAAAAAGTCTATTCAAACAAAGCTCATTAGTTTTGATACCTCCAGGGCTATGACAAATTAAGCGGCTGGTGAATATGCTTGCAGACAAAAGGATGATGCAAAATCTGGGGCTTGTGCTAGGCATTGTGTCAATAAATTCTACTGGAAAAGGTAAAAATTACAATTGAAGCTAAAATGGAATCCCTTTAAGGAACACATAGAGAATAGATCATCCCTTTTCTTAAATACATTTATGAATGATTGTGCTATAAATAATAAAGGGATAGCTTATTGGCTACTTTGAATGTACTTTCTGATGGGTGAGTCCTGACCTCTGGAGAATTTTTCTCCAGAGCTGGTAAAAAGCATACAGAGAGTTTAGGCAGACTCTGAATTGCTTTGCCACACTGAAAACGTAACTGCACCACAACCACCACAGTTTGTACCACGTGTTCCAACACCCACCCCTGAACTGAGGGCAGCCACCACAAAACTGGTGACTGTACCTTTGGAACTCAGCAGTGAAAACACCTCCAGTGGTTACAAAATGAACTAGTGGGTTCAGCCCTGCTCCTACAGAACAGCTCTCTGAACCACGCACCAGCACAAGCAGAGGACCAGGGGATCAGCTCAGAAAGCACAGAGAGAACAAATTCATTCCTAGATCATGAGATGACTTTCCTATGGCACCCCTGAGCCATCCTGGTGATGTGACATGGCTCTGCTCTTTATGGGGCTTACACTGGACGTGTTCTGAGGCCAAGTGGGGAGTTTGAATGGCAGCACTAAACCAAAGATCCTTCCAAGGCATCGTGAGCTTACCCTTGCTGCCTGTCAGCTTCCATTGGTGTTAATGAGAACAGGCCTGGAACTCTTCTAAGTTATGATTAATTCCCAGTATTTGCTCTTTAATGACTAAAACACTTTCTGATGCCAGCCTTGTTCCTCTCACATCCTTGTTTGTTACTTCCAGCCGTGATGACTGAGACATTATGTGGGTGCTGTGCCATGAAATTGTCAACCACTCACATCCTAATTTTGCTGATCTCATGCCATACCTGCTCCTTTACAGCCAGACAGTATTTGATCTACATATCAAAGTTTTACGTGTTTAAAATGATCAGGATCTAACGCATGACAGAAGTCATATTTCTACATGTTGCAGTCAGCGGTCATTCCTGCAGAATAGTCTGTGCATTAACATTGCTACAGAATTTGAGCTGGAAGCCAGGTTCACCTCCTTTTATGCCACCAGGAATTTAAAGTCAGTTCACAGCCTAACTAATCCAGGTTGCCATTGAAAGCAGATTATTGCTTTTGAAATTCACTTTGCCATTTGATAAAGCCTAATTTTGCGAGCTTTTGGAGAACATCACAGAAATCCCTTTCATATCTGATGGATTATCAAAAACTGTATTTGACCAAAGAGGCCAATTTTGCCTTCCATAAACTCAGTGAGATCCTGTTACCCCTAGGGAAAGAAAACAATTCCTCTATGCTTCTGTTACGCTTCTCTTCTGCTTCTGTTCTCTATTTTGGAGACAACATAATTTTAAAAATGTCTTTGAAATTTTTTTAAATGCATTATCAAATTATTTAAATAAAAATTTGATTGAAAAATATCACTGATCTAAATTCTAACCAGAAAGATTTCTTAAAATTAGCAAAATACACATCAGTATTCTTTCTGTACTCATAGATCTTGTAAAAATGTATCTATATTTCCACATTTAAGGTTAATTCTGTTTTTCAAAATAAGTTTAAAAAGATTAGATATTTCCCCAGGTAGCACAGCTTCCAAAGGAAGAATTAATCCATTAACAAGCATTATACACAATTTGTTCTTCCAGAAATGAAACCGGAACTTACAGTGACAGTATTTTCGTGTATGAACACATTTCGGGTACCAAGACAATTACCTGAGGATGTGGATTGCCGGGAAAGGGAGAAAATAATCAGTGTCTGTTTCTCAATAAATGAGGATCCAGCTCTGTGTATCTTAAATATTCATTTCAAAATTGTACTTTTAAAAAGTTTTCCAGCTGGTAGCAGCGGCAATAGCAAAGGATGAAATGAGCTGCAGGGAGCCTGCTGATTTTGTGGGCTTCAGTAAAGAGGAGCTATAGCAGAGCCATACAGGAGTGTGCCCTGACAGAATCAGGCTGGTAGGCAAGACAGTGCTGGCCTTTGAGACAACAGCTGGATGCAGGAGAATTGCCCACATACCTGCAATTGACTTAAAAAGCCTTGGAGAGAAATAGGTGTGTCATGACAAATTCATCAGCAGCCTCCAGAACCAAGACTTTCCACTCCAGCTTTCAATTTCCCCAGAGGAGCACCTTGTGAGCAGGGCTCCATTTGCAAATAAACTCCTGGTACTCTCTTGCCAGTGTCACTCTCACTCTCCTAATTTGTGTGCAGAGTAACGAAGTACCTGTCTTCTGGATTCAGCAGAAGTCATGCATTTTATGGGCAATAAGAGGAATCCTTGTTAGTAAATGACTAGTTTAAAGGGAGCACAAAGCTCTCAATCACAGAACAAGCAGGTTCCTTGACCAGTTAGTCTCAATTTGTGCAGATTTAACTGGGGCTACATCATGTGACCAGCAACAGGGCTTTAATCCAAATCCCTGATTTGGGGAAGAATCAAGGTGTGATTTCTGGAGCCAGCATTTTTGCTGTGCAGTTCTGAGACATGACTCATTCTGAGACATTTTCCAGCTGTGCACCAGCCTAGAAGTTCTCTCACAAAACCTCTGTCCTGTCACAAGTTGTCACCCTCTCTTACTTCTGTCCCTGAGAGCTCTTCACTTACAAGTTAGGGAACATCTGTCCTGTGGAATTTTGCAAAGTGGAGAATTTTAATAGGCAGCTCACTGGATAAAAATTTGACCACCAATATATGAAGCAACATAAGTTACTGCAAAAACCCCCAAATATCAAAGTATCCCACAATTACTTTAGTCAGAATTATTTGCTACTTCACTATATCAGGATTAAAATAATACACACATGTACCTGTGAAGGGGGAAGAAGAAAGAAACCATGCCATGATTTTTAGTACTACTTTAGAATTAGAAACCAAGAACTTTGGATACAAAAATTAAATGGCCAAACACAAGCTGCTTAATTTCCATATATGCCAAATACAACTTTGGTTCCTCTCAAAATCAAAGAATGAAAGCCTCTGAAGAGTATCAAACTGAAAAAAATCCCTATACCTGAAGCAGAAATATATAAATTCTAGTCCCCTAAAGCTCAAAACACACAAAAAGGTACAATACTGGTGTGGTGGGGAATATCAAAAAACTACATTCTCTTCTCAAAAGACTATATTGTAAAAAATTAGCCTACTAAGGTCTGGATTTCTGATATCCTGTCCTAAAACACCCTCTCAGTATGAGCGTAAAATAATGTGTTTTGTTCCTCACACATTTTGCAAAGAATCTGAAACCAGAAAGTGAGACTGGGTTCCTTTTCCTGTGCTCCTTGTCACCAACCTTAGGGGTTTCCCAGTCCAACTTCAGCCTCCACAGTATCTACACAATGTCAAAATCTTCAGAATATGCCCTGGCCTGTCTGCAGTTGCTGAAGTGCCACTGAACTTGCCCAACCCTGATTTGTTGGAGCTGCAATCAAGGTCCTGTACACTTCACCTGCCTGTGCACTGGGGGTTTTTCCAGGACAAAAGTAGAGCAAAAGGAGACAAACATTTTTTGTTTGAAACATATACAGCTTCCTTGAATAGAGGAAAAATTCTGCTTCATTCACTCCTAAAAGTGAAAACATGGTTTGCCATTTTCTCTACCCACATTTTTAGGTTTTTTCCCCCCTCTCAAAAAAATAATTTTGTTAGTTCTAGCAGATACTTATCAAGGGCTGATCTATTGCAATATTTGTTCAATTAATTATATTAAAATAATTCTCACAGTCCAATAAAACCACAACAAACCTCAAGATGTGTCTGTTGCTCACCTTGTCTCAGCCAGCTCCTACCCCCAGTAGATAAATGACACTTCCTCCTCCATAAACAATGTAAATAAACCCAGCTGTTAACCTTGACAGCTTCCAGATCACAGAAGTCAGGAAGTTCAATGATTGTAGCTCTTAATTCTGCACTGTCTCACCCAGGAAGCTGCATTGCAATAGCTTCTCTCTATTCTGAAAGGCTAAAAAGTGCTGACCTGCTGAGATTGAAACCTACACTTTTACTTTTAGTTCAAATGTACAGAACAGAGTTCTGTCACAGAAATGTTAAGAAAGATATCTGAAGACTTTGGAATTCTGAGACATCATCTGTCTCTCCAAATCATTCCTTTGGTTATCCCCATGCTACCAAGAGGAGCTACCATTTTTATATCTATTGTGCAGTTCCTTTCTTATCGTATTTCATTCTTCAAAACTCTATTGTCAACCACTTCATTATCTTCATTATAATCACTGTCAAGAGTGAAAAGCATGAAAGGCTTCAACTAACATCTTCCTAAACCAACCCCTTTTGTGTTTTGTAAGCCATTGTGATCTCACATACCAGATCTAGGCTCAAGCAGCGAAATATCAAGAGCATAATTCTTGCAAATTTCTGAGTATCATAAAGTCTTACTGTGCATATCATCCAGACTGTTATGATGTTACTTCTGCCTTTTGATATGGCAATCAACAAACATTTATATCCACATGTATAAGAGACATGAATAAAAGATGAAAGACAAATACAACACAGATAAAAAAGTAGATCTGATACATATGAGCATTTAGGGTATAAAGTATATTTTTTTTCTGTATCATTCTGCCTAGTCTATTCAATCAAAGACAAAATCCAGCTGAAGGAGTGACTTCATCAATTTTCCCTAAGACATATTTATCATCAGAACTGAATTAAAGTAGGTCCCTTTTTTAATCTCAAAGTGATTTATGGCAATATATCATGCTCCTAATCAAAAAGCACTCTCAAACTTTTGGGGACACAAGACATTTCCACTGGAGAGGTAACAACGCTGTCACAAGCAAAGTTGTACAAGGACACCAGAGTCACAATAAGGTTCTCCTGAGCCTCCAGCCCCACCCTTCCCTTCAGCTCTGGGAAATACAAACCAGGGAAGCAACAAAGGTGCTGGAGAGCAAGACCTCCACACACACACAGACACTGCTCTGCAAACCTTCCCAACAGACAGACCACAGCCCACTAGAAAGGCACGTCAGTGTTTCCTAACTAGGAACAAAAGGCAACAGGACCACACCATCCCACAATTCTTACCAAAGAAAGTTAAATATTTAAATAAAATAATTTTTTAAGCTGTTTGCATAACTGTGAAATAAAGACTCCTTTTAGCAAGAGGATATTTTATGCAAAAACTCCCAAAAAATTGACATTAAGGGATGTTATTTCTAATGAAGACTTCTAATTATTTCTAATGACTTCTAATGAAGTCACCCCAAGACAGAAGAGTAAGTGTCACATGCCTTATTACCAACAAGGAAAAAAAAACCCACAAAAGTCAGGTTTATTCCTACAGCTACAAAGACTCTCCCTGAATTAACTAGTAAAATTTATGACTCTCAGCAGGAAAAAAAATATATATATATTTTCAATACAGAAGGAAGCCACACTGTTTGGCTGGAAAAAGAAATCCAACCAAACAAAAAACAGAATTATGAAATATCCATTTGTTAGACTCTCATGCCAGGCAGATCTGTCTTTAGACAGTTCTTGCACAATCTAAGTTGCTGAACAAAGATAAAATGGCATGAAAACTCCTCCTACAGGCACCGCAACCAAAGTTCACCTTCACACTGACGACACTTTTTGTTTTCTTTTTTCAAAACCATATAAAGATAATGTCATCTCTTCTGATACTGCCAATTCAAAACAGGACTTGCTGGAGAATTGCAGAGTAGAGACCTGCCAGATAACACTGATACTGCTGATTTTTCTCACAGAAATTCTTCTCATGAATAAAGATTTTTTTTTTAAATTGAGACTAGGTGTAAATACTGGAAGAGTTCTGAGAGGGAGGAAAAAAACCAAAAAACAAACACAGAATAAACTCGTATATTTCTCCCATAGAAAGAACCATGTTGTCAAGATCTTCCTTTTAATTCTTTGTCCATCATGAAAAACAAACAGAAATCCTAAGCAGCCCAGTAGATGTTGGTCTCTGATAGCCATAAATCTTAGGTGTAAGCTGTGACTCCCAGCTTGAAAAAATATTTTAAATTACTTTTGACTATTCACATGCAAAAAGTTGATTCTAAATAAACAGCAATATTCTTTAGGTACATACTTTTAGACACTGCATGTTGCATGACTGAAATGTAAGATGAGTAACTCCAAACTTCCACAAGATCCTTCATTTCCCTTTCACCTCCCCCTAAGCACCTCGCCCTGGTTGGCGCTGATTTCCACACTGTGGGTGGGGACAACAACAGGAGGACAGTCATCACTGCTCAGAGAAGCTGCTGACCATCTCCTGTGCCTTTTATAAGAATAAAATTCTGAAAGCAACACAGCAGGTATAAGAGATATACTGGTCCAAATCCATTTGCTCAACTCTGACAACTAGAATAATAAAATAAAACTAATTTTTTCTAGCTCCTTAAGCAAGGATTTTTTTGCGTGTGGATATCCACCTAATACACTGGGTCCTGCCTCAGGCAGTGGCACAAAATAATTACGTGAACAAACCCTTAAATAACACAGATGATAGAAATACACAACAGAATTACTTTGGCATACTTGGTTAAAAAAAATTAATATTAATCAACACCTTTAAAATGCAACTGCCATTCCCAGAAGCAAGAAGTCTTCAAGTAATCTGCAGACCAGCAGTGAAAAACATGAAACCTTCTGCTTCAACAACAAGAACAAGGTGAATAACAAAATTAAAATGAGTTCTTGCTTCACTGTGACTGCTGGGAGAACCTTAGAGGCAATGAACATACATAGGACTTTAAAACCCACATATGAAACAGCAGATTCATGTGAAAGTCCTCTTGTAAGAGAAATAAACATTTTGATATACTCATTTCCTATATTACTTAGCCCAATGGACAAAATCTATTTAAAAGGTCGGCTTTGCAAATCCTCCTGGATTGGTGGTGGCAGGAGTAAGTTTTTAGTTTGCATGTGAACTAAGACGCGATGGCAGAATTTGTCCTTGTGTGATTGTATTCTTCAGGTTTCTCAAACTGGAAATCCTCAGAGAATCTAAATTAATTTCTGACAGAAGCATTCACTTCCTTCCTAACTCTCATCTGAGCAGCGGAGATCAACTTGGCACCAACACCACTTACCTTTACTCAGTTTTGCATCACCTGAGCCAGTAACAAAGTTATGTAAAGTCCCGGTGCTTGGGTTAGGGCCCTGTTATTCTGGGGAAAGGGAAGATACTTTACAAAGTCTCCAAGCATCACAAAAACACCAACCACACCAACACACAAAAGAGCATTTCCTTACTTTAAAATAATGACTCAGATTTTGAAAAGTTTATTTTACCTGGGAAAGCATGAATATTCATTTTTTAAATTTTTTCCCCCGTATTTAGGCATCTCTTTTCTAATTTATTTCCCACACTTAATTTTGTCAAAGACAGATTAAAATCTTGTTTTGAGGTGAAACGTATTGCTGGTTATTTCCAATTAATGGTTTCATCTGGAGTAAAATGAACTTTCAGGGCTCAAATATGACAATTACTTGAGAAAAACACTCTTTCCTTGCACCCTGGGTAAAGTTTTTCTCAAGAACATTTCAGTCAAATGTATACTAAAAGCTGTTTAAGGACAGAGTGAAAAGGGGGTGAGCCAATGCACACTCAGGCTGAGATACAGGGTTTAGGTCTGACTTGAGGAGCTGTGAAAAGAAACCAGGAGGGAAAAGACTGGGCCCAAGTCAGTGACATTTATCACTCCGTGTTTCATCCACTGGCTCAGGCGTTTTTTCACTGTCATCTTTAAGAAAGAGGGTAATTAGTGTTATTATTTCCAGCCCATTTTAATACAATTTTGTTAAAGAAATCTAGTTTTCAGCAACTTTTTCAAACTTTCTCTACCACTACAATGATTATGACCACAGATCATCTGAGACAACAAATTGCAAGAAATTTTAAACAACCTCTTTGTTCCTAAGAGACCTTTTCCCACCTTTAAGGCATCTTCTAATTTGCAATAAGTGTCTTAATTTCAGCTGACCTCTTTTAGACCTGTACCTATGTAAACCTCTGTTTAGTGTTACACTGCTATGGTAACCTTAAGAAAGGGCATCACAAAAGAGTGTCACATCTGTAGTAACAAAGTCTTACAGCTCATGTTTATGGCATGTTTAAACACAATAATTTCCTTAAGACCCGGTTTAAAGGGAAAAGGGGAAACTGGTGTAACCGTAGGATTACATTAGTAACTGCTATTGAAGCCTACTGTATGGTAGAGAAGATTAATTAGTAGATTAATACTCCAATGATATTAATCTATTAAAAGATTTTGAAGATTCCCAAATTCCTATTTTAAGTCCAGTTACTGATGTATGTGCAAGGGATATCTGTTTGTCTGCTGGTCTACACCGTCATCATTGCTACTATGCCGATTCTTTCTCAAATGATACAGATTTGACCAGAAGAGTAGAAATTTTCTAACTCTGGTGTATTTAGAAACTTACCTTAATAAAAACAACACAAATTTAGGAAAAACAAACAAACAAACAAAACCACTGGAGTAGAAATACTTCCACAAATCTGACTTTTCTCAAATTAGTAGCATGATCTTAAAAGCTGTCATCCACATATTCCCTGCTGTGATGTGAATTTTTTTCCAAGGATAGGACTCCTAACATTACAAATTCTAGTCTAAAGGCAAATTCATATGCACTTAGAGCCATCTAAAGCTCTTTTTGTACTCTACATAACTCACAATTTAAACTGCACACGTGCACAGGGTCATAATCCATCTTTCACTTAAATTGTCAATACTTGAAGCTTCTCATTTCTAGAATATAAAACCTCTTGGTAATTTCACCAGGTAAAAGGGTTTGGCAGTTGCAGAGACCACTATGGGAATTTTAGTTCAAGTTTTGTTTGGATTGTTTGGTTGTGGGGTTTTTAATGTCTGTTCTGCCAGGAATTAGAGTCAGAAAAGATACATCAGACAACCTTGTTTCCATTCTGTTAAATGTTTTTCCCATTGAGTTTATATAAAGTTATTCTGAATGGATTTGTTTTCCCTCCACCAAGTCAAAGGCACATTTAAATGCTTCATGATGGAACTTCTGTCCCAAGTTACACAAGTTGCACATCTTTCTCTCCAAGCTCTTTTTTAGCCTCCCAACAATGCTGTGGACACTATTTAGCAGCCTCAAGCAGCTTTGAGCTGAGAAACACAACCCAGGATGCAAATTGTGTCACAGGCACTGACAATGACAGTACAACAAGGCTTTTCTGCGTCATGTATATGCACAAAGTTTTCAAAATCTGTCTTCTGTTGCTACAAGCTCACCTCCTTTCTGCTCAGCAATACAGCTGGAAATGCTGTTTTTGAAATAGAGAAGCCTTTTCTCTACTAAAAAAAATTCCAGAAGTAGTAACACAGCATTTTCTGCAGTATTTGCACACTCAGAATGCAAGGGAGAAGTCCTGGCCTTGCTGCTACACTTGAAATTTATCGGCATGCCCTGGACCCAACTGTGGTGATCCTATTTGGTTTTGGAGAGAAAGAGAAGGAAGAATAGAAACAGTAGTAATAATAATTAAGATTCAAGCAATCAAATGAGGGATGCTACATTTAATGAAATTTCACCTCATCCAAATGGATTAACTCATTGCACAAAAGAAGTTCTCTTTCAGGTCAGCATACACTTATTTACACAATCTGTTAATGTATACGTTTAAACCTGAAACCATTTTCAGTGCAAATATTATAGAAAATACAATTCTTTGGTTCAGTGATTCTGATGTTTATTCTCTTGCTTAAATAACCATGACTTACAGGCCACTTTTTTTAGAGATTAATATATATTATAAATACAGAAGAATAAATGTGGTACAGCAATCCAAAATCATACCTACTGGCAAATGTAACAGAAGTTTAGTTGTGTTTGCTTTAGTTTCCACAAAAAAAAGTCAAAAATATATATTCCAAGACAGTACAAAATATTTTAATCAAATTTCTGCTGATGAGTCAGAAGTTAAACATCTCTATATTTTTATGCAGAAAGATTAAAAATTTTTGGTGTTTATTTGGGGCTTTTTTAAATCTTTTGGCATTATCCCCTTACCAGCTAGATACTGGAACACCTTACTGGTGTCAAAGGACCGTTATTAATATAAATTACTTCCCTTTGGCAACCAGAAGTTATATTAGCAAAGAGTATCATCGTATACTTCTGTGCAGGCATCCATTCTAAAAAATTTACTCTCTACTTCAGCTATAATTCCTAATATAAACTGCTCGCATTCACTCAGACTCCTTAAACTGATGAAAAAAGAAAATGACACTTTTTACCCAAAAGCACCAGAAAATTCAAAATTTACTAATGTTTTTGCATATAGGTCCCTAGCACCTAACCATAATCTTTTAATGAACATATAACACAGATATTTCTTCCACAATAATTCAAACTACTTACTACTAACATCTTCTTTTCAATTAGATAAAGGCTGTCATATTTTAAATATAAGGTAGATTTTTCCTCTGGTATTTTCATTCATTTTTTCCTAACAGCTTTAGTTCTTGTAAATTTTGTAACAGTGTAACCTTTGTCAAATAAAAATGAGCTGATCCTCATCTCTGATCTAAATCAGTGTAAATCATTGTCTGCTAATAACAAAATTCAGCTCTTAAATGTAAAATGCATAAAAGCAGCTCTATTTAGCATCAGCAGCTGTGATTTTAGCTGCAGGTTCCATATTTTCTTCATAAATGTTGTCAGAAGAAACAGAATGCAAAAATTTCAGAGCTCGAACTCTGGTTCAAAGTGTTGGAGGAGATGATCACACACAGATAATCCCCCACTATTCATTACCTTTAAGTATGCACGTTTTCCCGAAAGCACGTTTAGGTAATTTACTCAATCATGGCCCATGAGTTTATTTGCAAGAGGTATTTCAGGAAAGTTTGGGAAATTTTACTGCAATTACTACAGCATCCATATTTAGACTCACGTGGCTAAAACTAGTCTCTAAATCCATAATTAGACATCACAATAGAGCTGTAAAACCTTCAAATGTTTAGGATACACCCAGACATTAGAACCTCAGAGGAACTTAAGCTTGCATTTAAATTATTGAGGTGTCCAGCTGGAGCCCTTGCTGGCTGCCCTCTCTTTTTAAGCCCATTATGCCAGGAAAGCTTAAGGCAGGAGCTCACCACAGCAGTTCCATGGGATTGGCTGGTGCAAGGATCTCACCACCCACTCCACTCGGAGGTTTTCAGCTCCTGAATTTCATGCCACATGCATTTGTGCCTGAGCAACAGAATGTTTTTCCTAATCTCACCAATACTCGTGTCTTCACAACTTGTCAAATGGAAAAAGCACAAAGCACTCAAGCAATAAAAAAACCCCACAAATTCTCTGAAGAGTTTTATGTTAAGTGTGAACAGCCGCTAAAATTGAGCAGTAATGCAACTACCTATGGCTATTCAAGCAACAGAGAATCTGAACTCCACTGATGGCAGTGACGGGTCAGTAGGAGCAAAAAGGGAGTTTTCAGTAATCATTAAAAAGCCATGTAATGCAATGCTAAAATTACCCTCCTCCTCCCCTACTACCGGCCGTGTAAACAGGGCCCTTTTGCATTCAGAGCAATTAGCTGAAGCTGCCAGAGCAGCAGGTAAGGCAAACAACCAGGTCCTTTGTAATCCTATACGGATGGCATTAATCACAAGCAGTAACCACCCTGGTTTGCTCTGACTTCCTGATCTAGAGACTAGACCCAAAAATAATACTTCAGATAGGAAGGACAGAATTAATCTAATTTAAATTTCAGTTATTTTAGCAGGCAACATCCAAGTCTCAGCTAATTAGACCTCCATACAGGTTCATGGAGAGCAATAGGTGTCAGGGAAAGAGTCACCTGCTCGGACTTTTGCTACAGGCAAGGCTCTTGTCTTCCTATTTCTCCTACAAGTGTTTGCTGGAAGCCAAGATCCAGTACAAAAGGCAAGATCTAAGTATCTATATTCTAGTCTGGGTTTGAGTTATAAACCAAGCTACATTTTAACATTAAAATATTATACTTTTATTTATATTATTTTATTAATGCTCACCAAAATAGGTTCCGAATTCAACTCCAGTGTGATAAATTCTCATTACTCCATGTTTACATCATTATATGGCCCACTGTGCCTACAGAATGGAGTAACTCAGAGCCCTTCCAGATACCACTCCTAAGATACCTCATTTTTGTATAGTTCAGGTGGAATATCTGCTTAGTTTGCATTATATGCTGTGTATTTTACCCAAAGACATATTGTACAGTCATTAAGTGAAATGCCAAAAATGCTAATATCTAGACTACAATATATAGGGAGAAGAAAACATGCTAAACTAAAGGAAAAAATATTCCAGGCTGTGAAGTGTAACAAAAAAGGCCCATGATGACAGTTTCATCTGAAAATAGCAGACTGAGACATATTAAAATTGGTTTATTGTCTCCCTAATGAGGCAATGTATGTAAAGCCCCAAATACTCTATAATCAAAGTTACCAGCTAATGTAAGCTTTGAAAAACGAGAAGCAAATCTATAGCTGATAATTAACAACTTCCTTCGTTGTTGACTGCACAGGAAGGAGAAGGGTGTTTTTACTGCTGCTCTTCTCTGCTTTAGTGCACGATGCTGCTGCTAGAGCATGGCCTGAGCATAACACAGGAACCACTTCATTTTTTTCCCCCAAAACCCTTGAGAGCTGCAGTCAGGAAGGCCTATTTTTTGTAACCTAAAATGCTAATGTCATTTCTTTAGTTAGATAGAATTAGAATAATCTGCATAATTATAACAAATCATAAGGTTTCAAGGTTATCTGTAGTGTCATGAAGACACCAAGATTTTTCTTATCAGTCTGTTTTCCCAGGCTACGTATAACTCATCCCTGTGTAAACATAAGTCCTTAAATACTGCTTAGCACACCTTAAATAACAAGAAAAAAAAAAAAAAANACCACCAAATATTTGTACCCTACCAATAGAATCTGTTCAATAATGAAAGAGCGAATCTAAGCTAAACATCTCTACTACCTTATTCTAATTCTTCCAAATTCCAAACAGAGGTTTATAGCCACATTTTTCTGACCACACTGGAAAAATTAAGAGTAAAGATGACTTGTCCAACAAAGCCTGTAGAAGCTACGATACCCAGGTATATGGTAAGACCACACAGAGGACAGAAACAATTTGCAGAGATATTTTATCTGAATCCATCTTCTTCCCACTGAAGGGCAACACAACACAATCACTTGGACTCCAGCCTCCTCCCTGGCTGCTACATCCAGAGCATCCCGTCATTCAAATCAGCTACTAACATTTGAGTTTTATCAGTGTTCTCTTCAAATGTTTTCACAGCCTCAAAATCATACATGAACCTGACAATTTAAGCAAAACATGGGGAACAGGATGTGAGCCTGATTAAATTAACTATGGGGGAATATTTTCCCCCTAAGATCCAGGGGTTTTCAAAAATCCAGAATTATCTCTGGCTGTATATTCCTAGCTGGATGTATTCACTGCTGCAAGGGGTTTTATACTTTGCCTTAAAACACCTCACATTTAAACTAGATTTTCAAAAGTGCCTACATGCAAATCAAAATACTACTTACTCATTTGCCCAGGGCAATAATCATATTTTATAGACTTGTCAAATATCCTTTGTTTCTTAATCAATCTTCAGCGCCTGTGGCAGACAAGCAGGTTTTGTCACTTCTAAAAGTAAAATTTCAGGACTATTTTTAAACATTGATATTAAAGAATGTGCATGGTCATATCCACTGAGTATTTCAAGGCTCTAAGGAAAACTCTAAAACACTAATAGATAGCACAGAAAACTTAAATGCGAGTCCACCAAACCCAAACTTGAAAATCATTTGGTAAACCGCAGAACATCTGAATATCTACCCATAACATCCCTTTTATTACTGATGAGAAAGAATAAATTAAATTCCAATACAAAAGCTTATCCTTGAGACCTAGAGGTGTTCAATGAAAAAATAATGGCATTCCCATGCTTCTGGCACTGAAACCTGTACGATTCTGAGCTTTGGAAAGCACAAACTATAAAAAAGAAATAAGCCACATATTCAAAAAGAACTTGTACATCTCAGTTAAATATAGTTATATATATATATAAATAAAAATGTATACATATTCATTCAGTGCTGGATCTGGCCATTATTAACGTTAGAGCAAATAATGCCCCTCGTGCTGTAAAACTGCATAAGATCAGTAGCTACTAATCCAGAGCTATGACCAAATGATAGCTCACCTAACTCTGTCATCATGGATCCTTAGATATTTTCACATTCTGGATACCCTCTAAACGGAAAGATTACTCCATGGATCTTATCATCTGCACTTTCACAGACCAAGCTCCCTCATGTTCATAATCCTGACTCATATCCATCACCATTTGGGAGCAAGTGTGTATCTTTCCAGGGCTTCATAATTCCATCTGTCCTGCCTGAGATTTCCTGAAGTACAGATAAATTCCACTGAATAACACTGCAATATGGGGAATGTATACATTTAGAGCAGCATATGGAAAAGCAATATTTAAAAGTACTTCTCACGCATTAAAAATATACATGTGATTTAGAAACGAAAAAATAAACTAAGGAGGAAAACATCATCATTAGACTACTAAAATCTATGGCAAAAGTTTAGGATTTGGATATAAGCTCAGTTGGGTAGAGTATTCCGCAACAGTTTATTCCTTCAAGAGTATGTCCAAAGTACAAGAGACCATCTGTACAAGAAAATACGTATGGAATACACTCAGAAAACAAACAAAACACCCCATCCCCTCCACAACCCTCCAGCTGGCCACTCTGGTTCTTTTCCACACAAGGAATGAAGTGCTGGCTGGCAGCACAGAGTCCCCAGTGTGGTATCAGGCAGCTGATGCACAAAGAATGAGCAGAACCTTTCCTTTACTGTTTCCTGTGCACTCCTCCTGCCTGTACTACGCCTAAACCCAGCTTTTAAATCCTGGTGTGGACAAACAGCTTCACTGCACAGTCCACTGCTGGCTGTTCTGTGATGTTTGCAGAGCCATCCTTACAACCTTCAGTTCAAGCCATCCTCAGTTAATATTTGTCCTCTGTAAAGGAACTTAGTTTTGCACACCCATCCTTTTGATAGAGTCACAGAATCACTGAGGTCAGAAAAGACCTCAAAGATCAGAGCTCAGCCTGTGCCCTATCCCCACCTTGTCCCCAGCCCAGAGCACTGAGTGCCACCTCCAGGCCTTCCTGGGACACCTCCAGGGATGGGCACTCCAAACCTCCCTGGGCAGCCCCTGCCAAGGCCTGAGCACCCTTTCCATGGGGAAATTCCTGCTGATGGCCAACCTGAGCCTCCCCTGGCCCAGCCTGAGGCCGTTCCCTCTCCTCCTGTCCCTGTTCCCTGGGAGCAGAGCCCGACCCCCCCGGCTGCCCCCTCCTGTCAGGGAGTTGTGCAGAGCCACAAGGTCCCCCCTGAGCCTCCTTTTCTCCAGGCTGAGCCCCATTCCCAGCTCCCTCAGCCGCTCCTGGGGCTCCAGACCCTTCCCCAGCTCCGTTCCCTGCCCTGGACATGCTCCAGCCCCTCCAGGTCTCTCTGGCCATGAGGGACCCAGAACTGGACAAAATCCACTGGTGTCTCCCCAGTGCCAAGTATTTTTTGACAGAAGATACAGATACATCCTTTACACTCTTCAAATAAAGTCTCTTTTCTAAATTTTTTTCCATCAACATCCAATTTCCCAGTTACCGCATCTGTGGAATACTGAAGAGGACTCTCTCCCAAACACTTTTAAATAAAGTACAATTTGTTTGGGGATTATTTTTAAAACAATTTCTGCTTTTAAAGAAACCAAACACTTCTCAGCCGTATTTTTTGCCTGGATTTTCTAAGCAGTACAATGAGAAAGCCTGATCAATAAACATTCTCTCACAAGAACTTGTAAAACATTTTCCAAATTCATCCCCTGTTGTCTTGGACTCAACTCCCAAAGAACATAGTATTTAATAGACAGTAGGGGAAAGAAATGTTGAGAAAACAAAAGAAAATCAAAAACACACAAATTAAAAACAACACAAACAAATCAAAAACACACCCATTTTTACATCAATCCTTAGGGACTCTTGCAATAAACTTTCAAATATCTGAAAATACAACACTACCATCTCCTAGGAAAACACCCAAAATTCTATTTTGTTTGCTGTGATGTCACAAAAAATTCAAACTTTGTATAAACTGCAAGTTTCAGTCATTCAGCTTCATACTATTTTAAGTAGCCAATCTTTTTCTGCTGTTGTGTTTTTTGGGGTGATCCAGTCACAGTTAACATTGCAGGTAGCACTGTCTCCAAAGCTGTATAAACCTAGCACAAAGAAACTGCAAAGCAGGAAAAAGTTTAAATTATTGCAGAAATAAACCTAGAATATAAATGGTGCTATAAAACCCTACTTGTTTCAGCACTTTTTTTTTGTACTGCACTGTCACTATCATGTGGCAATCACAGGAAATCTATTCTTCAAGAACAAGCTCTTAGCCACTCTTGAAGAGCTAAAAATGCCTTTTTTCCAGATGGCCTAATGATAATGGCTTTTCACAGATCAGCTGCAAAAGTTGGTTGTTTTGTTCTCACTTCAGTTAAGTAAAATTCCAGAAATGCCACAGTCAAGTTAATCTCAAAGAAAACAGATATAATGAATACAGAATCAGGGGACTTGTCGAAACTGTGACTTCGATAGAAATGCTTTATGCAGCTCTGCAACCACCAAAACTCACGTTGTGAGGTCTTGCAGAACTATTTCAGCCAAAGGCAGGACCTCTTAGGACTAGGACCAAGCCTAGACACACACACAGAGACCCCCACCGGGAGCATCTTTTTAGTCAACTGACCACAAGGTCAGCATCTCTGCTGAATCCGAGTTCTGCCCTGAAAAGGAGAACATGAGGAAAAGGAGCATCATGGGTTTAATCACAGCTCAGTGATTGTGGAACCAGTCTCTGAGCAATGAGGGTACTTCCCTACAAAACCCCAGTCAGATAGCAGCTGTGGGAATTTACATCAGGAAAGGCCTGAGCTGTGTTGTGCTCTCGAGCCACTTTGCCCTCCCTTGGCAGAGATCCCCAACACCGGCGTCTTTAGACCCAACTGCATTTCTCCAGAGAGGATAACAGAACTAAAAAGGGCACTGGAGGCAAGAAACCAGGATCATCAGAAGCATAAAAGTACAGGTCATAAATTGCCAGCTTCCAGAAGCGGGGAGCACAAATTTGGGAAAATATAACACTACTTGTGCTCTGCAACTTCCACTTCTTGCCTGTAAATCCTTCAGTGGCCAATGACACAAAAAGGACAGTGTCCTGGAAGGCTTTCGGTCTGCTGGGCGAGAGTTGCTCTAATGATCATAAATCTGAAGGCGTGAGGGAGTACTGCAGAACTGATTCCCACTTCAGGAAATTTCAGCTAGCCACACACCAAAATTAGCAAACTGAGGCCACTGGGTTTGACCTGAAGCACCACACTAAGTACATAAGCCTTTAAAATACCCTGAGTATGTTACATGTCTTGATAGGCATTTCTAGACTCATATCTCTGTCTATTACAAATAAGGAACTCAAAAAAAAAAAAAAAAAACAAAACAACTCAAAGAGCCTTTGACTTCAACAGAAACGGGATCAGTTCATCCTAGAAGCAACTTGGCTGAAAAATCTTACTGAATGACTCTATAACAAAAAAATTGCATTTAGATAAAAACTGCCTGAATTTTTTAAGCAGGAGTAACACCTACAGCAACGAGGAGAACTCAGTACATCAGTGATTTAATGCACTTAAAACACAAAACTCAAAATCCATTTTGTAAGCAAAAAGTAAGATTTTTCTCATGTTCCAGAAAGCTTAACAAACCACACACACACCTTATTTTCAGTTCAAAGTTTCCACTACCTTTAACAAAATAATTTTACTTTATTCTCATTCCATCAAATCACTGTAGTTATCATAAAGAAATTTAACTGTATTTTTACCTGAGTTAAAACACACTTATAGCTCACTTTCAAGTCAGACATAGTAAAGTTGTATGAACACAATATAGAATGCTAAAAGTAATAGTCAGAATAACTGCTTAGAATATCTAAAGAAGAAAAATTTTAGAAACACAGCTTGCTATTCCTATTAATTCCTTCTCTTTATACTGTGATGCTTTTTGAAAGCTTTATAACAAAAATAATCTAACAGAAATACCCAATCAGTGAAATACAAATTGCATTTAATATATTTTAATACTGTTTGTATAGTCTTTAATGAGAATCAATCCTATTCATGAAAAATTTTAAAAACATGTAACGTGATTTTTCCAATCCACCCTATTCATGTACATATTTGCTTGTTTAAGTATAAAATCCTGATAAAATCACATCACTTGTCCCTTACAATTTTATCATTAAGCACACTTTAAGTGCCTCATACTAAGCATAGTCACATACAGGAAAAAGCAGAAGTAGAAATAAATTTCAGCTGGAAGATTCCTTCCCTGAAAAACAATTTCTTCCCCCAAAAAATACCCAGTATATAAATGAAATTCATATCTAAATATACTTGTAATACATCAGTATTTTCAACAACAAAATGCAAAGGCAACAAATTATACCAGACCCTAATCTAGGAGAGGCTGAAGCAGTAAAAAATTCCCAGCAAAATGAAGAAAGTATAAAAGATGCTGAAAAATATCAGAGTTCTGCAAAGGCAAAAATCAGTTTAGAAGGACTTGGACCAAAGCAGCCTCTTCAGAAAGAGACAGCTGGAACATCTCAGTCCACCTGTGCAGCCTGAGAGCAGCAGCAGCTCCCCTCCAAAGATAAAGCAGGAGCCTCATTTTTGAGTTCAGTTTCTTCCTTGCACACATCACAAGTTGTCTGCTTTTGCTCGCCCTCTCTCCTCTCAGAAATGTTATTTTAACTTCTCATCATAAAAAGATATGATTCCAGTGTTTATACTATGAGCTACATTTATCTTTAAGAGCAAGATGTTGAGTTTAGCTCTAATGATGAAAAAAGCCTTTAAAAAGGAAAACTCATCACAACTCATTACGGACTATAAAGGCCACAATTTAAGGATTCTGTTACTCCAATGATGATCATTTTAAAGTAGATTTATAGCAGAAAATAGTTAGATACTTTTACTTCAGTTATAATTTTCCATTTTGTAATTTAACACTCCTTTAGTTTATATTTGCACATTAAAAATATAGCTTGAGAAGTCCATCATTAAATACTTTTAATAAGTGCAATAAATAAATTTTACAGTGTGCATAAATCTAAGAACAAAACACAGCTTAAATTGTTAATCTTACACTTTTTCTCATTAATTGCAATACATAAACATATGTTTTATACAAAGATATTTGCTACAAAATAAGTATAATAAATACAGTTTACCATATGTATTAATCTTAATAGTTACAAGCTGTTAATCTTATATATTAGCTAATAATTTGCAATAAATAATTGTTTATTATCTTGATGTCTGCTTGTCTTGGGTTTTAGCAATATGCAATAAAGAAATGCAATTTTGAATAATTTGATTGTAAGACTGCTGGGAAAATACTGTAAGTTATAATTAGCTGAGGGAGAATGTTGTTCACTAGATGAACTATAGAGATATAGTTCAATAACAGAAACATGCATTATTGCTAACATAAATAATTTAAAAAGTTAACTTCAGTTTCAAGCAATAAGAGATTTTTAAAACTTAAATGCAAATAAAATTAGTAAAATATTTCACATTCTTTACGTCTTTTATCATTTTGCATTCACTGAAAACAGCAACAAAACCAGAGAAGCATTTCAGCCTCTTACAATTTTCAGCACAACCCACAAATATCTGTCTCCTACCATCAATATTTACCTGTTCAAAAGCAAATCATATTTGAGTATCAAACCATCTTCTGTCCAGTTCTAGTATAACACATTCCCTCATATTTACTCATCTTAATAGAAATTATTTCCCTTACATAGAACTGGTAAAAATTTGTCACAAATATTTGTTCATTATCTTAGTACTTTCTCACTTTGAAATTTGGCAACTTGAATAAAGAAATGCAGTTTTGAATAATTCAGTCTCAAGACTGCTGGAAAAAGGATAAATTCTAATTAGCTGAGCAAGGACCCAGTTGCCTCAGAAGGAGACTGGTGCTTCTTTTCAATAACTTTAAAAGTTTGCTTTTCATCAAGTAAATGTTCTCTCAAATTAGGCAAAGAGATACAGTAAAGGCGTTTCAAACGCATCAGTTGTGCAAAAACAAAAGGACAGATACAAATAATAAATTAAATATAGGTCCTGAAAACCCAAGGTGCTTGTGTTGGGCATTAAAAACAGGATATAGCATGTACTTTTATGCAACAGGATTTTGTACACTTTTTTTTGCTTACCTATCCTAATACAGGTAAATAGAGAAATTTATTCTGCCTGTAAAGTCTATACCAAAAAACAATGTAAATCTTCTTGTGAACTCTAATCTGGCTCTGTTTCCAATCTGTAAAGCACTACAAATGCAAGCAGCACAGTAGAAAAATAAAATCCATCAGAGATCACAGAACTTCATAATGTTTATTACCAAAGTTATTACACACATATCTATAGTATCTCTGAAAATTATCTACTAATAAACATTGCTACCTACATCAGTATTTGTAAAGCAATGCCATTTACTATTAAGAGGAGTCATGCATTTCTGAGTTTTATGACGTCCGAATTCCAAACACTCTAATACTGTTAATACTTGTCCCACCTATTCACCTGGTACAGTTATGCAAACAAATTACTTGCATTTTGTTTAAACCTCATCTAAAAGTTATCACTAAACCACCAGAATTTACTGACAAAGGAGATAAGGAGAGAAACTTCTCATTTAATGATCAGAATCTGGTGTGTCTATACACTCACTTTAATCTGCAGAGCTGAAACAAACAATTTACCTTTCTAGAAATTTTAACTGAAATAAATACTAAGGCATTGAACATTACAATGCAGTCTGATAAAACTGCCAATGTTAAGATCCTGTAAAACAGTGGTGAAAGAAGAATTTATTTGTAGGTAGATTTACTCAAGTGTACTGATGTGTAAGGATTTTAAGCTAACAAAATTGAGAAAAGCGGTGCTAAAATCAGAAAATGTTATAGGCGTAATCACTACAGAAGTTGAAACATGATGAAAACAACTAAGACAGAGAGAAAAAAATCCCTCGAATTAAAACCTTACTCCCACTTGCCTTACTTACATGAATAATCCCATTGATTTTAATGGGACTACGTGAATAAATAAAGCGTGGAAGAGAACAGGATGAACAGAGTGTCAGACCTATGACGGAATAAATTCAGAGACCCTTTGCATAATATCCAGGAAACATTTCCATCTAGGACTCAACTGCATACGACTACTTCAGGTACTTAAATGAATTTGTACCCAGCACGTAACAGGAGAAATAAGAAATCGTAATCCTCCGTTCACTAAGGATAAAAGGAAAATATCCTTAAAACAAAAGTGGGGTTTTTACATCAGATGAAAGGCATTTGTTAAACAAAGAGCCGAAAAAGTCTGCTATTCAAATGAAACACTGTACTACAAAAACACAGCGAGACAGGCATTATTAGAGGCTTCACAGCAGATGGAAAAGCTACTTTGTTGTAGCCTAAAGATGTAAAATGCAATACCAGTCCCTAAGTGGCACTGGTACAACTGTGGAAATCATACAGCCAGATGAAGCACATAAATTTCCCACATGAACAATTGTTTTCATTTCCCTCCCATGCCACTGGATATTACGGGCGGGGAGCGCGGCGCGGCGGCTCCGCGCGCTCCCGCGGCCGGGCGCGAGCGCGGNGGCGAGCGCGGGGCTCTGCTGCCACCGCCCGGCCGCGGCCGGCACCGCGCCCTGCCGGCCCCGCTCGGAAACACCTGCTTGGGGAAAACGCACATCATTAACGACGGGAACCGGAGCTGAAAATAGATCCGCGTGCACCTGAGGAGCCTAAAGGCTCTCTTCCCCCAGGCACTGACACCGCCGTGCTCTCCTCAAGCTGTGTCTCCAGCAACAGCTCCAAGTGCGGCTCTCCACAAACCCAAACGCGCAGCAGCTCTCTAAAGCAACGTTCTTAAAACTCATAAATGTGTTGAATAGCTCTATACAATCCTCATCCAATATTACCGTATAAATAGAAAATGGTTTGGCCAGGTTTATCTTAGCAAGGTTTTAGACACATGCCAAAAATTTCTATTCCTGTAACTAATTGCTCAATAGTATCGTTAACTAGAGTAGCAAAAGTGGCATTTAAAAAAAACCACACACGTTTTTACCTCAGATAAAGGGCATTTGGTAAACACAAAGAGCTAAACTCTGCTATTCAAATGAAGGTCATTGTCATCTTTTGGACAATTATTCATGTTATAAATGTAATATTATTCATTTTACAGTAATTTATTTATTAGTGTGAAATTCCATGAACAGGTTTTCTTTAATAAAAAGTTACCTAGGACTATAGTGTTTATTAAGGGAAAAATACTGTAATAAATTAAAAACTGTGTTGGGTGAAAACCAATATATAAGAAGTTCAGAAATGTGAACATGTCTCCTAGAAGGGTAAGATGTTTCATCCTTCTATTTGCTTGTATGATAAAATAACCTATAATTCTCATTTATATCCAAACAAAATGTACACCCTAGAAGTAATCAAAGGCAGAAATGGCAGTGAAGTACCTCCAAGTAATTTAACGGGTCACAGATGTCTAATTCTCATTTATATTCTTAATAACAGCCCATTCACAGCTCCTTGTGAATAACAAGGCAGTGTATTCACTTTTAGTTCACATGGATGACACCAACTCCTCAGGTTTGAATAACTCCTTCTGAGTCAGAAATAGCAACTTCCCTGTGTCCCCAGTATAACACAGGAAGATAATCCTAGATAGTTACAGGAACATAAATGGAACACAAATACATAATGCCATTAGTATAGTATTGGACATTTTTATCTGTTTGGGCAGCTTATTGCACCATCTTTAGGACTTTCTCAAAATTTGGCAACTATGTCTTTAAAAAAACAGATCATGTGTATTTCAAAGTCCTCAAACCTTCTATGCCAATTTTTTAAACCTCAAGCTTATAGAACACATTGGATATTTCTGGCAAGGTACCCAACAAAAGATGGAAGCAATCTTAGGCACTCAAAATTAAAATAGAAACAAGTAGAGGAGGAAGGAGTACACAGATCCTCGAAAAGTGAAAAAGATCTTCAGTTAAGGGTGATATTCCATTAAAAGTAAATGACAACACCTTAAATTGTACCACAAAAACCTCACTTCCTGTTACAAAAGTGACTACCCTGTGTCCAAATTACTACTCCTTCTGGGTTTGATGAACAAAGAAAATACCTTCAGAAAAGCTGTCAGAACTCTTGTTCGCTTCATCAAGAATAGACAAAGTAGAGATAAAATCCCACTACGACAACTCTGAGGTCTGTTCTAACACAGACAATCCACCACAGGCCAAGGCTGTGCTCTGGCCTTTCTCCCACCTTCCTTCCAGACATGCTGGCTGGAGATGTGCCAGGTGACGGACTGCAGAGAATTTAGACAATTAGTAGCAGTCCTTGCAGGACTGTGTAGAAACGGGACCATCCTCACAGCCTGGTCAGGTGCTGAGCTGCAGTGCACAGACTACATAGGATTCCTTTGGATTGGTTCATTTCTGTTCTGTTTCCAGAGCTAACAGCGCAGAACTTAACAGGGCTTACATGCAACAATGCTTACAGCAAAGATAAATTCTAGATGTAAAGCCCCAAGAGTTTAATTTTAGAAAAAATACCATTTTAGCTAAGAAGTAACTCATACCAGGTCTCATGTTGCATGTTATACTGAGTGAAGCTGCTCCTTGGTCACCAGTTTTCCTTTTGGGAAGTGCTTCATTACCTGCACTTCCTTCTCCTCCTCATGACCCACCTCTTTCCAGCCACCACCATCCCTTTCGTCCCCCCATTCACCTCACTGCCTCCTGCCACTGCCTGATGCCGTCTCCTTGTCTCCCATCCTTCGTTCTGCTGGCCCTTGCTGCTCCCTCCCTCCTGGCAGTGCCAGCACAGGGCCCAGCCTAATAAGTCTGAAGGAGTTTATTAATTTAGGGTTCAGGCCATGCTTCAACACTCCTGGTGCATCTCTGGTAGCTGGGAACCAAGAGTTAGAGTGCAACTCCAAACTGTAGCGTCAAACTCAAACATTTCAGAATTAGAAACTGAATTGACAATTTCAAAGATATTTCCTCTGTAGGCAGGCAAAATTTGAGTGCCAATCTCTGTCCACATTCCTCTAAGACATCTGAAGTTACAAAAATTCCTATTTCCCCAAATCATAGTAATCAAAATGCTTTATTACCCTATCCATGTTCAGGATGTTTCATCTCCCCACTGTGTGGGTTTCAGGTAGTTTAGTTCACCAACTCCCCAGCTATTTCAGGTCTACCTACAAAAGGACTTCTATACACGTGAAAAGCATCACAATTTCACTGCACAGAAAAGCTCCCAGGGAAGCCTTGATATACACAAAAAAAAAAAGAACTTTTTTCTGAAAGATTTATTTTTCTTTTAACACTATGGACACATAATATTTTTTCTAGACCATATGTTAAAAATGGAACCCATGAATAACATAGCACCAGATATTAAGCAGCACATTACATATCAGTTTGTACTGGCAAACCTGATACTGTTTATATATTTTATATACCTTATTTTACCAACACCTTTTGCTCTTCATTAACACTTCTTTATTAATCCTTAATATCATTTGGATATCATAAAAAAATCATCACTACTGACTCTGCCAAAAAGAAATACTAAATACAATGCTAATATGATACAATGGAAAATTGCTAAACAATAAGATGGATCTCTAAGAAAATTTGATATAGATTTCCTGTAGTTTCTCTGCACTATTTTCAACCCTTCTCACAAGGGATACAGCAAAATGGCAATGAAAAGTGAATTTCCTGCTGTTACAGCTACTTTGGATGCTCATGCTTCTGTTCCTGGGGAGCCAGCTTGGATCAATTTCAAGAAAATAGCCTTTATCTACACTTTTGCACAGAAAACACATTTCTGTTTTCAGGAGATGCAATATTTGTCTGTGGTCAGTCTTTTAATCTGCAGCATAACATAGTCGCAACTTGCATATAATTAAAGCATCCCATACTATCAGAGAAAGACTTAGAAAGCAATCAAGGAAAATTATTTTTGCATTGTATAAAACAGGTGGAGAAGCATCCAGTTCAGAATATTTAATAACATTTATGCACTGTACATACACCTAGTAAAGTTTTATCTGCTGAAGGAGAAACTGGAAGTTACCTGAAAATTAGTATGGTCACAATATTAGGCCCGAAGATGCTTGCACTGTCATTTGTAGATCACCCAAATCTTCTGAGCTGGTCAGGATTTTGGAACTGTCGCAGCTAATCCTAACCCAGTTACCAGGTGGGACAATAGAAGGTTACAGCCCACTCTTGTCAGCAGGAAGACAATGAAAGAAATTGCTTTATTTGTTTTGGGACACAGACACTCAAGCAAATTAATGCATGAAGCAGGCGCACACAAATTTACTTACTCCTCTTTCACTGAAGAGTTTGTAATAACTGCTGGGCTGTAATCTCACAGCAAGAGTGTAAAGGCACAAGTATACATTTATGCCATAGTTAATCTCATCACAGTTTGTGCTTAAACATCCTTAATAAAAAAATAAATAAAATTCCATAGACTTCAAGGTGCAAGAGCAGACCCATTTCAGTTCGAAAAAAACACCAAGCAAAGTACCAAAGAAATTTGAATCAGCCACGGCTCATCCTGTTCAGAGGCAGTCAAGTCATGCACTACCTGACTTTTACTATTTCAGCTTTGCTGGATAAACACGGACAGGCATTATATAAACTGCACACTCTAAATAGATATATCCGTTCTATAACTAAACGAATCACTGCATCTCTGCAAGAAGAAACACCCTAAAAGAATCACGAAATCAGAATTTGAGCTCAGACTCTTACACGGCTCCAGTGGACCTACGAGTTGATGGACAACAGCCTGGAGAGGTCCTTGTTTCAGTGCAAATAAGAATCTAAGACGCACCAGGACAGAGACAAATTCCTAAATTAGAAGCCAGCATCTCTTCTCTGCTGTACTTGGGTACACTCTACCAAAAGCATTGCTCCCATTTTGGATGCCAACTCTCTGGAGCAGCAGAAGCGACTGCACAACGTGAGCACCGTCCTCAACTCCAGAGCTCAGAGTTGTAACACAGAAACACGGCAAAAAGAAAACCGCTGCAGCTCATTTTGTACAATTTCACAACAATTTCCAGATATTTAAAAGGCAAAACGGTAGAAAACATCTACTTTTATCATTTTTAAAATGTAGACGTGCCTCTTAATAAGGACTTCCAGTACCAAGTATAGTAGGAACAGTTTCCTCTCTCTATACACTCCATAAATCTGCTTCTTCAATATACAATTCAAAAAAGCCCCAAATTGCTATTGCTATCATGATAAACATTGGAAAGTTCTGCTTGACCTTTTATTAACATTTTTCTATACCAATATGGTTCTTGTGCTACAAGCACCCTAAGGAATTATGAAAAATACTTTTTTCTCTAGTTTAGCCCATGTGCACTTAATAGGCTCACAAATATAATACCATTATAAAAAAGAAAAACTGCCAACACTGCTAAAAAAATTGTCATAACACTAAATTATTATATAAATATAAAAGGAGTATGTCTGTAAAATATTCACTCAATGAACATCCCAAGGTGATGATTTTGCTATGTTGTTTTTATTCCTGGGAGATCCATAACACATTTGGATATGCCACATGTCACCACATGAATCAGGCAGTTAATGCATGTGCTTTTTAGAAGCAGAGATGTCTTCCCAATAGAATGTGCTATAAAAAAATGTTGAGATTCTGCTGCTTTGTCTGATAGGCATAATTTAATGTCTTGCTTATAATGCTGCATCTTAAGGAAAAATGTGCACTGTCCCATGTAGTTATTTACAATATATTACTAAATCTATGCAAATATATTTCCCTGAGCTTGGTATTATATAAGAAAGGTCAACAATGTTTGAAATATTTTGAAACACATTCCTAATATATTTTGTATATAGCACTGATGTCCAATGTACAAATATATATCTTAATATATTTTCAGATATTTCTATTCATTTTATCTTGCTGTAGATTATTACAATAAATATATGGGGTTTCTTGCTTTAAGACTATAGAAATTGGCCTATGAAGCTATGGCTTTTCATTAAGAGTGCTAATTATACATTTGTTAAAAATGCAGCATTTAAATTACCACATGCCAGCACTATTTAACAAAATAAATTTTAATAGTCACTATTCAATACCATTCAATAATAAAGAGATGCTCATTTAAGAAAAATTAAGAGAAAAAAGTTTGATGTCTGCTTCCCATGCAACTTTTTTCATCATTTCTTCCATTCACATATTTTTCCACTAACATTTAAACAGAAGATCCTCAAATACTATTTACCTATTCCATTTCAGGAGAAATACTTGTCCCAGGGAACAAGTGCCTTTTGTGAAAACTCTGGATGTTTGATTCCATTGCCCTCTCGTCATTTCTACCTTTACATCCAGATTAACAAGTTTTTTCCTACAAGTGAAATCGTATCAGTGATGAGTAGGTTATAAAAACTTGTGCATCTCAGAAAGCAGGAGTAGGAATTATAAAGGAAATATGATGATTCCCCCCTCCACCCCTCAGTGCAGGTTAGGGAGAGCATGTATTTTCTCTGCAGAAATATGGGGTTTTTTTAAATTCAGGACTTACAAGTCGAAATATAAAGCGTTCCTAATGTTCATACAATACCACTGAAATACTGCACTATTGTTCTGCTGCCCTGTCAAGTAACTGACATTTTCAAATTTTACACATCTGTGATTTCAAAATAAAGGTTCTGAAAACTGAACATAGTCAAGTTGTATATATTAATGAATTTTTTTGCACCTTTAAGTGAGTTCTGTATCACGCCACTTTAACAGAGAACCGAATGGATTCTGACATTCGTTAGCAGTCTTACAGACCGCATATCTGAAAGAGAGCCATAGGTTTGCAAGGCCGAAAGGAATCTCACCTGCTACCTATTCTGACTTACAAGTGCCACAACACTTCAAGCAAGTCCCAGATCACATCCAACTGGCTGAATCACTTCAAGCAGTGAAGGAAACCACTTAAAACCAGCATTAAACATCAAATACAGCTCTTGGCTCCATAAGTATCAAGCCAAATGCAGCCACAGTCAGCTAAATCAAACGAGGGGACCTAGAAGCAGTCTCCAGCTGTTTGTACAGTCCTATCCCATGGCCATATCACAGTTCCATCCCTGAGAGACCGGCCAGATAAAGCTGAACTCACAGGGTCAGGTCAACAGGTGATTTAACTTTCTATCTCATGTCCAACAGTGGGCATAAGCCAAAGGTAAGAAAACAGGGTCAGGATGAGATACTTGCCTCTCATCTTCTCTCTGCCTTCAGCTATTCCCAGGTCAGAATTTCCTGTAGATCTACATTTCTACTGAAGTCCTCTACTGCCACTCTGTATCTTTTCCAAGTATTGCTAGGCATCTTATGAAATATTTAAGGCATGTAATATCATTATTCTGTTGATATTTTCATTCTCTCTGTGCAGTGCTGGTTATTATCAGAATTAATATTTTAATTTCTACCATGTTTCAGTCATCTTTGATGGGTTTTTACTCTACTGGTTCACATCAGTTCTTACCTATTTCATTTATTTTATTTTTAACCACTTTAATATTACTCATTTTTGTATTTCAACTAGTGATAAATTCATTTCAAAAATTAATTATATAGTTGATTTTTAATTCTAATTCCACCAAAGTGCAAGAACAGTTATTCTGGAAGTCTATTCAGGGCCATATTTTCCACAGAAAAGTCCCTTATTTTTGTGATTGTGATACAGTTTGCATTTTCAAATCAAGTAATATAGTATGCATGTAATTACTTAATCAAAACTACATACACAGCCATTGGGCCTGGTAATATAATGGAGCTTAATCCAGTTTCCAGCATAGGTATCTCTCACATTGTCTGCAAGTCTTCCTGTTTTCCCCTTAACATGCCCATGAGTATTATGTTTTTCTTTTTCCATGCTTAGCATGGTCTACATTGCCTGTGGATCTCCTACATTTCCATTCATCTGAATTAGACAATAACACAATCCTTTGAATTGATACTGTACACATGAAATGTGTTTAGATCTAGGATAGTCCTGGTAAAAAATCATGATTAAGTCCCACTGCATGTTTAAATAGACCAAAACTGTACAGAACACTGATAAACAAAGTTGATGTTTAATACCATGACAAGCACTATCAATTCAGCATACTAACAAAAGAAAAGTCTCAAAAGCTAAAACATACTCTTAAAAAAAAACCAACAAAAACACTACAGCAGCAATAAGCTACGAATAATGCCTACAACTGGCAGAATTTTTTTATGAAATTGTTTCTGGGAAGATATTTTGAATTGCACCTGTAATGTTTGCCTATAAGAACAAGATCTTCATTCAAGATCAGAGTTACTTTCTCAGCATTATCCTTCTCTCACATGTACATCTACATCACTCAAAATTCCACAAGGTTCACTGTCTGCGTTTATCAAAGGCTGGAATTTTCTTTTGATGTCAGGGAGACCCACTAACAACACTCTGGATCTCTTCACATTGTTCACCTAATTCCAATCAATCTTGGTAATTCCTCTATGGTACTTCACATATCCCCCCCGTGAACACACACACAATACACGGAGGGATGTCTGATGCATTCAGATCACCAAAAAAAAAACATCTGTACCTCAACTCCTACAGCCCCAATAAAGCTCTTTTGCCTTGATTTTCTCTTTGATACATCCTGTATCAGAAGAGGTACAAAGGCACCCTATTCCTTTCTCCTTCAGTACCAAATCTACCCCACCTATTCTGACACTTTCACTCTGCTTTCTGTCTGTAAAGGACGTACAACATTTGCAAAGATTCCAGGAGTCCTTTCAATAAGGATATTCACCAAGCCTAAACATTAGAAATTTCTGCAGAGGGTTTTTACCCACATCATCAAAAGCAACAGATTGCCTTAACATAGGAAAGTATAATTTTAATACTCTCAGAATAAATCTGCCAAATATGAACTTTATGTTGCAACACTTGTTGGTGAAGGTATGGTGACCAGAATCTATTGGTATATTTAAATAGTGAGTCACTTTGATATTATACTTCAAAAGTAAACTAATTTAGTCAACTAATCTTGTTTATTTCCTAAATATTGTTAGTTTCTATCAGTCAGATGATTTTTCCAGACACTTACATAACAAGCATTAAAAAGATACATTTAGCAGCTACAATTGTTAACATAACAAAGGCTACAGAATCCAGAGGTTATTGCATTCTCCCAAAAGTACTTAAATAATAGCCTAAAATCTGAAGAATTACTTTAATACTTCAATAAAAATAACCCAATTCAAAACATTTTCAAGGAAACATAGCTCCTTGCTCTAGGCTACCGAATAATGGCTGAACGAAAGTATATAGCTTGTCACTTCTGATTAGAGAACTGTGCCTCTGTGCTTTGAATGAGAGGCATGTCTGGTAATAGGAAGTGCAGATATTAAATTTAATAAAATAACGTGGAATACGATATATATGAAACTTGACCAAGTATAGCACAAAATGTAACATACATTACCCTGCTCAGTCAACTACTGTGGCCTAGCATCTAATGACAGACTTAATTTCTATTTTCCAAGGAGAGTACTACAAAAATATAATTTTCAGATTATACAAATATTTTATCAGAGTACACAAAAAATGTAGCAAAAATTGCCTTACATATCTACATGAATACAGAACAGCAGCAGAAATTTGTTAGACTACAAAATGATCAGCCTTAAAAGTCCACAGAAAGGCATTAGGTCTTGTAAATAATCAGTTACAAAGACCCTGATGATAATACATTACAGCATCATATGACCCACAGCGTATTTCTTTCTTTCCAGGTTTAAGGATTCACTCAGTTCGGGGGTTTATTTGTTGGGTCTTCTTTTGTGTGTTAAAAAAAACCAACCATCAGGATACAGCATTTACATACTACTTATGAAAAAGTAAATGCCTTATCTCTGTTTTTGTCTTAATTCTGGCATTCCAAGGCAAATCCTAACACCTTTGTCTTTCAATACATTAACCCTCAGCATGTTTCTTCACAATTAAATAAGCTCCACACAGTATTTTCCATTTCCTTTCCAACACAGAACTATGCTACCTGTGATATGACACATAAGGGATTTTAAAACAATTCCAAGAGCTAATCCCAGTAAACCCAGAATTAAAGTTCTTGTTTTCATATTTCACTTTCAAAATATTTAGAACTTTGACAGATATGACATTATGTTTTCATTAAAACAGTTGATTTCAAAATGCTGCACTGTGCAAAAACACCATAAACAGTTTATGATGAACTGCCACACTCTTAATTAAAACAATAAATCCAGTGCACAATATTTGTGCAGCCTCTGGTTTGACCTTTGCCTCTTGCTATCCACTACCAAAGCTGCTGCCTCATTCTGTGCACCAGATGTAGAAGGTTTTAAACCATGATCTGAAAGGCAGTAAAGATAAAATAAGAGAAAATGTGCCATTACTCTTTGCAGTTATGATTAATTCAGTTCATATTTTACAATCTGGTTATGGAGTAAAACTGCAGACTTTACATCAAGCATTTGCCATTCAATATACCAAATGTATAAAAATGCCTGATACTTTAGAAAATGGCACAAAGCTAATTCACAACCACCACATGAAGGACAGAAATAGGAATAATAAAAAAAGGACAGTAATTAGCTATCCATCTAAAATAACGAAGCTATTTCAGCCACTTGGTCAGTCTTGGCAAGAAACACATCTGTTACAACAAAACAAACTAATGCTCTCCCTTATCTCTCTACTACTTGATTTTAGATTAAAATATCCTTTAAAGCAATCAGGTCTGCTTCACAAAGAGAAACCAAAGGTTATTAATTACTATGACATGCTGTAATGATCACAGATTTGTTGTGTTTTCCTGGAAACAAAGTCGAATGCAGAAACAACTCCAAGACCCGAGTACAGGAAATGAGCTGGGATCCTGGAGTACAAGCTGGTGTAGGCAGAAATCTTGCAGACAAGAAGATAAATTGAAAAGTCCTCATTCTGAAAATGCTTATAGACTTATCAGTTTGTTACTTTAATCCCCTAGCTTTGTATACAATAAAGCCTCCAGGAGCAAACATCTGCTTGGTAGATTCAAACGTGACTATTTATTGCATCCTTAATATTTCCCTTTTCTGTCAGAAGAAATCAATTGACCAAATGAAGCCAATATAGTTCATTCTCGCGTTTATGGGAAATTGGCACGAAATATATTTCTGCCTTAGGATGAAAGGGAGAAAACACTGTATGTTGCCAAATTAAGAAATTTAGCATTCAAATGCAAGTCCATTCATGGCCTAAGTAGTTAGAGCTTCCTTTCCTAGAATAATTCCCCACATAGCACTCTAGAGAAGGAGAACCCTTTTTTTGCTAGTTCTTTGATTTGCCCTTAGTCAGAAAGAAGCATCTCTTCCCATGGTTCACTTCCAGAGACAGCCATGCTGCAGTTAACAAGACACCAGGTGTTCAAGGAGGTAGGGCAGTGCTCAGGAATGGATTTTCAGTATTTCTTTTACTCCCTAATTTCATTTACAAATCAAGGGAAAAAAATATAGGAACACACACAAAACTTTCCCCAGGTTTTTTTTCGTATGCAATATCCATTATGCATTCAAAATCCAAGTGCATTGCTGTAGAAAGCCATATATCATTTTTCTACATCATTCAAAAACAACACAAAAGCTTAAATTCAATGCATGAGTTCTGCAAGAACACAAAAGGGAAACACACATACTACTGTCCTGCCCACTAAGAAATTGGAAAATAAATTTTAAAAGGCAAGATACATTAAAAAAAACAAAACACTGTCTTAAGAACTCTAATATCTTTGTTAGTATTGGTAACTCTTCCTTGGATTAGCTTCTTTTTTTAAGGAGACACACAAAACAATTGCATGATAATCACCCAGAGAAAAAAAAAAAAAAAACCAACCCAACCTATAAACAATTTTAACTGCACAAAAATAGCTTCCAAGCATATCTTTGGAGGGGGAAAAAAAAAAAGAAACATACAGTTCGCACAGACTTCAATGTTTATGAAGAGATATTTTACTTTGAGAGATTCGCTTGTTTTATTTGTATTATCAGAGGTCCCACAGAAGTGAACCTCAAACATTTGTGGAACATGAATAACACGAAATAAGAAAAGAGTTTTGAAAGTCAAAGATTCTTGTCTATCTCAAGCAAATTATTCTTCCAGCAGCTTTCCCAGACCAACATTTTCCTACTTTCCATATTTCTAAAGAGAGGGTGGGGGAAGCTGTGGTGCTTCTGTAACATTTCAAGGCATTAGCTAATATCTGCAAAGCATGAAATATCCTTAGAGACTAAGTACACAACAGGAAAGGTTTTACAGACATCCCTTTGTGATATACACACTGCTGCACCTTTTAAGAGTAACCAAGAAGGGAAGTGTTTGCACACTTTTACATTTACCTGAATTCTCCTGCATAAAACATGCAATCTATTTTAAAGGGCTGCAAATTCCTCTTCACTTTCTTTTCGTTGCTCCATACAAAAATACAACATGTTTTAACCAGGCCTTTCTAGCTAAAAAGCTGACAATTTTGCCAGCTTGTTTCTTTAAAAATACCCCTACTCCAAACACTGCAGATTGCTCTGCCATAGCTTCCACAGAAACTTTCAAAGATGAGCAGAAGTCTAACCCCTCACCAAACAACCACTACTGTATCAAACACTCCTACCAAAATCTCTCACACAAAGTGGATAATTTTTATACCAGCCATATGTATTCATAAACTCCATGCACATACCTTTTCTGTCACAAAGGACTAGATGCTTTCCACAGGTAAGAAGAGAGAAGCACAAAAAACTCGCCAGAACTGCCACAAGTTCAGAACTGAGACACATTCCTATAAATCCTGTCCCCAGGTGGTTCAGGGCTGCAGCACCAGTCGCACCCACTTAGCCTGACAAGGTTCTGTAGCAGGTGTAGGATGGATGGGGAAGGGAGAAGTGTTGAGGAACGGGGCTTTGAAGGTTGAAGCTTTTGTCTTAGTATTAAGATTCTGTGAGGTTGCACCTGGGTCACTGTTATTTCACCTGAAACCTTTCAACTTTGCCCTCTGACACAGCAGGATCCCATCAACCAGACTGGCTACACAGGTGAAACCCGTGAGAGTCCCAGAGCTCCTGCAGCCACTCAGCCAACAGGGAACCTGGAGCCAGAACATGGCACAGGTGCTGGGACAACTTCCAAATTACTAATTAATCCTTAATGCTTTCACAATACTGAAGTTATTCCTACCAGCATATCAGCCATGATGCTTCACGAACAAATATTAAAATTGCAGCAGAGCACTTTCAAGATGTAATTTCATTTTAATGCAGCATTTTCCAAATCAGCAATGTTGACCCTGAAAAACTCATCCCCTGAGTTAAAACTTTCTAATGAACACCTTTAAACATGTCCAAGTGATGACTGGGGTTTTTTTTATTGTGGTCACCAAAATGCAAAACAAACAAATGTACCCTCCTGCTATAGATTTATTGCAAAGAAAGGGAAAAACAAAGCTTGCAAAAAACAGCTGCAAGAATATTTGAACATTAGCCAATAGCGCATTTCCTGTAATCTAGTTCTCAAAAACACTTTAGTTAAAAACTGAAACATATTAGTTGAAACGCTAATTTCAGGAACTTGCAAATTTTAGCCCATAAAAATGGGTGATATTTGACAAACTTTCAAGACACTGAAAACCATTTTTTTAATTGGAAAGGTTGGGGAAACTTAAATTAAGGGTGATGCATATGTTGCTACAATATTTGCATGCCTACAGCACAAGAGTCCATCCTTTTAGAAGAAAACATTGTTCCACAGAGTACATCACATAGTGCATAAAATTTAAACAAGCTTTAAATAGGAATTTTGCCTCAAGATCTATTCCACTCCAGCCTCTGGCAGATTTTTTTTTGAAGAACATGTTTTTTATTCTGTGCAACAATTAATTTGCCTTTCTTTTCCTTCCTGGAGGAAGGAGTTGGTCAATTTTGGTAAGATTACTGGTGTAGGCACCCTCACATGAAATGGCTTTACCTTGCCAATTAAAGTTGTGGAGCTCTGATTTGGAGAGAGCACTGAATACATGACAGAAATAAATACTAGCACATCTACATACAGCATACAGATGAACATAGGGAAGTGAAAAAGCAGGCAGCAAAACCCTCTCCATCCTCTCCTTTTCAACCATGAAGTATCTGCATTAGTTATCTCCTGCTGGATCACATTAACATGTGCAAAGAGAAGTTATGCCCAGAAGGATAAAAGAACCAAACCCAGCCATCAGCAGCCCGGTTTCATGGCAAATGCAGAACCAACCCTGATTAGTCCAAACTTCCAGCCCAAGCACCTGAGGAGCTGAATGAAGTCAGACAAAGGGAATGAAGTCACTACAGTGAATTTCCATCAGGTCAGCTGACAGTCAACCAGCTGGAAATGATAATTACACATTCAGCATGATGCAAGACCACATTCTTGCAACTCTTTTAATGATCCTGTAAAAAGAAGGATGAGAGAATGGAGAGAATAATACAAATTCACCTTCTTGTTCAAAATACTCACTTTTCTCCTCAGTATTATCTTTCCCATAGCACACTACTCTAACACTTCAATTACGAGAAGTTAAATTTCATTCTAAACAAAATTGTAAGGAATTCACATCCAGCAAAGGAATCAGTGAACTGCCCAAAATATTTAAAGTTTCAAATTTTCATAACTGCCCATCTCTTCAGGATTTTACTTCAGTGGAACCTGGAGATGCTCAGAACCTTAAAACAAGCAGGCTCTTTTTTCCATGTTATATTGGAATTAGAGATGTAGTTTGGATTACACAGTGCCTGACTTTCCCTCTAAATCAAAGAGACCTTAAAAGTAATCACTCACAGATTTCTAAATTTAGAATAGTCATGATCCCAACCAGCTGAATAAAACAGTTCACAAATGTTACTTCCACAGATTCAGAAGGATGACATCTGTTGGCCTTCAGCAGAGAAACACTCTGTGCTTTAAAAGGGCAGTATATACAGTGCACTAATAACATTGACAGAAACTAATCTATATCTGCAGCCCTATGTTTTAAACGTTCTGATGGAACTAAAAAGATTAGGCATTTTTCTTTAAAATAAAAATTAATTCCTGGAGGGGAACGTACTAGCATTTAGGTAAAATTAGGAGACAAGTATTAAATGTGCTCAGTAGCATAACATTTCTGAATTATGCATTTCCAAAGTTCTTCTCTGAGCTGAACTTTCCTATTATCTTCTTTATCCTACCTTGAATAGCAAAAATTTAAAGAACTGGAGAAAAGTAGATTAAGAAAAATAAAATACATGCTTGAGTCACAATATTCTTTAACCTTCAACCAAAGAGCTTGCAAAAAAACTGGGCATGTGAAGATCAGCATGTGAAAGATAGCGTCCATTAAGGTTTATGCTGCAATGGCTTTAGGGTTCATGAATAACAAAAAATGAGCTCAGTCAGGAAAAGTGGTTGAATAAAACTGAGAAGAAATACAGTATCCACACAAGGCCTAAGAAGCCCACCTTCCTATGAACTCGGTTAATGCTGTTTTCCTATTACAAAAGCAAGGAATTACTATTTGTTTAACTTTACAGCAGATAAGTGAGGAAAATCCACATTTTCCAAACTATTATAGTCAGGTAACAAGTCCTTCCTTACTGGGAATGTATTTCAGGCATGGAATGGAGGAAACAGCAATTAAGTAGTACCTTCAGTGAATGTTAGCTCAGTAAACACACAAGTATCTGTAGAGTTAAGAAATTCATATTGCAACAAAAGAATAGGAAGGAAGAAAACTGAAAATTTTTACAGCTTCTATAACCGAGCATTTCTTTTACATTCAATACGTGAACCCCAACATTTCATGAATGTAAACAGCATAAATGTTCTCCAAAGAGTTGGTAATCCAAACAGAAGGTAATAAACGAACAGTATAACCCTTCCTGCCTCCCTGCTCAGTTGTGAGCTTTAGGAATACTCTGGGATCGACTAAAGGTACTTGCTGAGCACATCTGGATGCCCAGGAGAAGTCTTCAGTGGTCCCAGACATCAACTCATGGCAGTTGGCTCATGATTACTCAGTAGATGTAGGTGACTGATTTAAAACCACAGCTCTGAGGAAAGTATCTGAATGAAAAATAACCTTGAATTACATCAGGTAACAGCCAAGAGTCTTTGCAAAAGAAAAATACATGCTTTTCTGATAATGTCAGAATATAATCTTCCTTTTTAAGACTTCAGAAAAGGACTCCTGTTTGCTAAGATGACCAAAAAAAATGAGTGTTTTTTCCAGTGTTTTCATAACTTTTTTTTGAAAATACACGTCACACACTGAAGCTCCAGCAGTTATAAATAGGAACACAAGAATCTTGCAATAGCATTGTGACTGAAATTCTCCAATATGAACACTGAATATGCAATCAATGTCATTATGATGCTGACCCAGGAAATCCCAAATATCATACTTGGAACTACAGAAAACCTTTAATAAATGTATTATCTTTGTAGGTAAAAGGAAACACTTTATATACCTCATGTGAAAGGGGTTGATCCCACTAAATATTTATATGTGAAACAAATAAGTCATCATAAAGAAACACAATGAAGTAAATAAATATCACTCTGAATCTTGGTGTTTTCTCTTTCAACAGCTCAGTTTTTCAATCTGATTTGAAATTTTTTTGTGTCAGTGTGGAAATGCAGAGCTGTCACCCAAAAGAACTGTAGAGAAACTGTTTAAAACAAAGACAATTGGCCTAAGCACTGAATCACTGAGACACTGAATCATTTGGATTGCGAGCCTTAATTTGTCCTTCACCACACATTAACAGTGCCAAATGTGAACAATTCAATACAAGTCACACTCAACTTCTGAAAATTTTGAATTCTAGTTTGAATTCTGTGAGCATTATTTCAGAAAACATATCCATATTTCATGAGAAATTCTTCTTGATTTATCCCTGAAAAAAGTCTTTTTGAAAAAAATTAACAGAGGCTTTAAGACACTTCTCCTAAACTAAGTATCCAGTGCTACTACATATGAATAAACACTGCTTTTAAAAATCCCTCAAAATGAGCTGTATTTCATCTTTATAAATGTGTCTTACTAAGTTCCACCACTGGGACAGTAGAAAAAAATAATAGTGATACATCTCCATCTAATTTTTTATGTCTTTCTCAGTGCCATTATAGGACTAACATATTCTCCCCCTCAACTTTTTTTTTTAATTGTGGTAGCACCGCTGGGAGCAGGTGCCTTGAAGTGGGGGCACATACCGAGCCTGACCTCCCTAGGAACAGCTCTGAATTCCCTGATCTTGTTATGAATATTTTTTTCTTCAAATGCAAAGCTGCAAAATGCATGAAAGCTAAAGTAATTCAATTAAGTATCTATTCTGAGCTGGAAAAGACCATTTTGTTAGAAGCAGTGGAGCACTAGTTTAACCCTGGTGCTCAGAATTCCCAAGCAAGTCAGCACATTAAGCCAGCTCTTCAACTTAAGAACAATTACTGTCATTTATCAGCCTGAATAGCAATAATGCACAAATCGACAGCTTTCAAGAGGCAAGGACCGAGCTAGGTGTAATGATATGCAAAGCCACAGCACTCTACATTTTGAACTGTCTTCAGCCCATCAATACATCTCCAAGTACCTACAATTTATCAATACAAATGTGTTACCCAATGAAGGCAGGACCAAAAAGATAAATATGAACAGGGTGGAATAAAAGGTTCAAGAATGTTTGAATTTTATAATGATGAAGTGCAGATCACATTCTTACAGCATTTTACATGCAGTGACCTGATCACATCACATTTCCCTCAGCAAGAGGAAACTAGGATAAGAGATAATCTTTCTTTCAGGTAGTTGTAAGCAGCTGCTTCGCTTTTTTTGCTTTTTTGTTGTTGTTGTTTATTTCTCCTGTCTTTTCAACTTTTCCTTTTTTTCCCCTGCCATTTCTATTTCAAACGTGTATCTATACAGTAGTTAAACAGACATGGTTACCTTTATTGAAATATATAATTAACATATCATTATTTTATCTCAATAAAGCATAGTATATACAGAAAATATAATTTGTGTCTCATTACCTTATAAACTGATTTTAGTAGCAATTGAAGGACTAAAGGAATGGTTGAAATTATCTAATAGCATATATACCAAATGGCATTCTGTTCATGAAAGTCTCAAGGCTACAGAACTGATTTCCTCTGTACCTGATCTAACTGTGTGGGGGTTTTCGTTTTGACATTTTTAGCTTTTTAGCATTACAGCTTCTTTGTGAACAGAACCTTTCAGCAACCAGAGCTATTGCAGTGCTCAGGTATTCAGATTCCCTTGCTCATACAGGCAGCTATGGCCATTTGGATTAGCAGCTCACATATACAGGGAATAAAAAGACTTATATGTTTTACCATGACAAAAAAAATCAAGATTATAATTATTTCACCTGCGAGTCTGGCAGTTCTACCTGAAACACCTAGTTTTATAATATCTTTTCATTTTCTAGTCCTTACTTTCCTATTATTACACCATGCAAACTGTTATATGTAGCCCTATCTTAATTCAAGATTTTGTGGTGTTCCCTTGAGTTAAATGTCTACTTTGAAATGCATTTTGTGCAGGGGATGTCACTATGCAAGTTATTTTTTCTACACTATTTTCATCTTCAAAAACTTTAAAATGTTAGTAGAAAGTAGTAATGTGTCCAGACAGACACAGTGAGGTATGAACAGAACCGAAAGAGGGCTTTGTCAAAGAGAAAACAGTCTTGTAGGTGAAGAACAGAGAGCAGGAGCTCTGGGGTTTATTCTGAGCTCTGCTACAAACTTCTCATAGATGAACACATCACTAAAACCTGTGCTTCCTCAGTTTCCCCACAGACAGCTCTTCTCTAAACACAGGTTAAAGCTGCTTCAGGGGAAGGTGACAGCTACTGATCAATGAAAAACAGCACCGTGATCCATGGACATCTGTGTGGTATTCCTCAGCAGAGGACTGGAACAGTATTGTCTTTAGCCTGCATGAAACAGTATTTGCTGTATCATATGACGGAGCTCAAAGCTGAGAGGACTTAACAGGAGCCTTCATATTATTTAAAATACAATTTTAAAAATAAATACAATTTCCTCATGGTTTACTGTCTTCGTAGAATTCATTCATCTTCCTCTGACTCTGGGGACAGGAGTACATTCAAATGCCTTGAGTTTATTTTCCAAAACCTTTTTTGTTCCTGACAGCTTCTTTCACAAATTTTTACCTTCTTACCAAGTGGGCTTATTACATGTTCCTAAGCATAGGTGACTTTCAGACAGCCTGGCTTGCCAGCTCCTGGAAAGTGTGCAGAGATCCAGAGCATCAAGACATCTCAAAGTGTGGGATGAACCAAACCTAAGAGATCCTTTCCCTGTGGACCTTTGTTTTACTGCTGATTACAACTATTCACCAGTTTGGTAGACTTACCAGTTAATTATATGTGTATTCCTTCAGACGTAATTCACTATTAAGGTTACTGAAGAAATAATATGCAGGGTCATCTCATTTCAAGGCAAAACCAAAGAGAAACCTACCACTGATTAAGACAGCACAGTTTTGAGAACTTAAGAACTGCTGTATTTTCTCCAGTATTCTGCTTTCAGCTCAGTTAGCAATGCACATGGAAGAATCCACCATAATGGAAACATAATAGCATTATTTTCCAAGAAGGTGAATGGGAAACTAAGCAGAACACAATGAACGCTTATTTTGATTTATATCTCTCTTACGTGTTACTGCATTGGCAACACTTACGATTTTTCACAAGTCTCCTGTTACTTGGTATTTCTTCTCATCTAACCACTCCTGCAGCTGTATTACTATATTTCAAAAATCTCATTCTCTCTTTTTAAATTATGTTTCTAACATTCAGTAATTATGAGAACACACTGCAAGTTCAAAGCCAAAAGTTTCAGAATACTAAGGGAAAAAACCACTGTTTTAAAAAAAAATGCTTTAAACCAATATCACTTTTTTTATCAGAAATGCAGTGGTCATTGTTCTGGAATATTCCTATAAGTAATGGCTCTAAAGCTACAGTCCCAGTAGAACTTTCATCCCTTCTCTTTCTAACATGTTTGTGTTCAACCTCTCCACTGTTATCAAGCTCTCCTATTCTTGTCTAATAGCAGCATCAGAAATGCAAATTTACTATAAAAATCCAAGGCATAAAACATTACATTGATAAAAAATTAATAAATTATTCAGAAGAAGAGGAGAATGCTCTCAAATAAATGTGTAACCTGAACAACCTAAATGACATGTTACTTTGCCAAGTCCCTTTGTTAATTTCTTATGTCTAAACTGACTGAGAGTTTGATCTCACTTCCTCTGAATTCAAAACAAAACTTCCATTTTTTCTTTGAAAAAGCACAGAAAGGTCTTCGGGAGTGAAATGATATCTTCTGATGAAAAAGATTCATATTTATCTCGCCCTTGGCTGAAGCCATAAGCAGAAATAAAATGGTAAGAAAAAACCAAATAGTTACGGTTGCAAAGACAAATTAACTTATATACTGTGGTGTACAAACAATAAAACGGGAGTCAAACACTCTCAAACTGAAGAAAAACTTCTTGACTCTTGTTACTCTTTGAAGTGTCCATGCAGTAATTCAGAAGACAGTGCAGCCTCACAGACTGAAAAGAATAGAGGGCAGATCAGGGCTAACTCAGGGATTCAGATCCAGTGCTGATATATTCGCACACACTACAACCCAAATAGGAGGGTTTTCTTCAATGTCATCTTATTACACTGCAAGGGAGGAGAACAGACAGTTCAATCACAAAAGCATAATGCTTAAGCAGCATGAAATCATAAAGCTAGCAACAAAACAGGTGAAGCATGCTACATTTATGATTCATATGCTTCCTTTCACCCTAGCACAGTATTGGTTTACTCATAGCCCTAAATGGCCAGTCCCTGCTGGTCTCCCCAGCACAAGAGGAGTGAGCAGTATTGTCCTTTTGGGTGTATTTACTGTACTGCACTCCATCAGATAAAAATAATGCACATGAATACTTTAACTGTTTAGCCAACTGTACACATAGGTTACAAGATACTCTAAACAGGATTGTTGTTTAGACATGTACATAAAGCTGAACGCATACAAATAATATTTACTGTCACATTTTAGATCCATTGAAATTAGTATACAGCTGCAATAAAATTTGGTGAGTTTAGTTTGCTACAGACATCTAAATTCCCTTAAAAATTGATGTGAACTAATATAAAAAATTATTTGCAAAATCATATCTATAAAATAAAGTCTAAATGTGAAGTTTCTTTGACCATTTAGTTTTCTCATAGTTTCTTTGAATCTTTTGTGATTTTGAGATCATCAGTGTTGATATTCTCAAGCACATGGAGGGCAAGCACAGCGTGAAAGAGGTGTTTCCTTAAGATGTGCTGTATAAACCTAGAGTAGAAACAACTCAGAGAAAACTCCCAACTTTATCTTGTGCCTCCACATGGTGAAATAGGCATTTCCAGCTAAGATATTAAAATTAGAACATCACAAAATAAACTGGGACCTTTCCTCTCTGCACTAAGGCTGGACTGAACACAGCAACGAGGAGGGAATGGAAAGGACAGGTCTGATCACCTCAGGTGGGCTGGAGACTTCTTCAGTCTCTGCAGCAGCTCATACGGGTGAATAAGGAATTGACCTGCAGAATTCAATCCCCCTTTTATTACCCCACATCTTCCTCACACAAGTCAATTCCTAACAAAAGGATCGTATTTTCTGGAGTGACTACATAATCTAAAAGAAGTGAAGTAGGCTCCCAAGTGCCTTTTTATAAATTTCAACCATGTCTCATGTACTGGCATTTGCTCATTACAAGGTAAATACACCTGCTATACTGCCATCTGTTGTCAATCAGTAATCCACAGCATCAACAAAATTTCCACACTTTTTTCAAGATAATATCACCGTTTTCAAAAATTATTTGAACCAACGTGTCCTATATAACATGAATGTAATAAAGATGTCTTTTTGAGATGTACTTACAATATTCTTTAGCATCTGGAACTTGTTGCAGTCAAAAAGAAAAGTTAATAATAGAGGAACTAATGGAGTATTTATTTGCTACTGGCATTTGCATATCATTTTCCAAATGCTGATTCTGAGCCACTTCTTAGTATTTTCTACCTCAATCAAAAATTTTTCTCTTTTCAGCCAGAAGACAGAGTCACTCTTTCCTTACAAAGATCCTCCCCACACACACTGCTATCCTACCTAGAGCTATGGTAGCTTCCAACCAGCTAAATGTTAATAACCACGATATAAATTGCAAGTTTTTCAGAATTTTGAGGCACTGATTCCGCACAGGACCTTACCGTTGTCTCAGGCGAAACTCCACTTCAGCAGCTTATGACAAATCTCTCTAGAATGTATCAGGGGTGTTTACAAATTACTTCTGTCATGTCAGTTAGTATCTTTCCAGTCACAATCTTCACCTCCGTGAAATTTCCACAAAAATAGAGGCAGTCTTCACACACATAGTTTACTGATCACTCTTCCTGAGAGGTCATTTCACTACAGTTCATCAGAGAACTGGCAACTCTGGAATAAAAGCTTGCTTACTAATGTTAGATCTATTGCAAATTAATATCCAAGAGTACAGCACAAAAGAAGCAGTGTTAAAAAAAAGCAGATAACTCACGGTCACATGTTCTTCACATACAAGGTGTTCCAAGGAAATGAACATGCTCCTGTCACACAGCTTGAAAATATAACTCAAGATCAACATGAGAGTCAACAGCCATAATTAAGTCATCAATTAACAACATAGCACTGTACTTCCTGAAATGGCTGCACCATAGTAAAAACCTGGCTCATGGACTACAGATATCACAAAAAGACAAGCAGAAGGCAAATGCAATAAAGGTTACAAGTAGCTGACACTCCTGGAGTTCTGTGCGTACTCACCACAGTGACCAAAACCTTCTGTTTTAAAAGGCCTAACATGAAAAGCAATTTATCAACCATGCCATTAAGTTTGACTTCCACAACACTGTAAGCAGATTACAGGTGTTCTAAAATTAATTTTAATTACAATTTTAACTTGCAATCACAGGCAAGTGTTTCAGCAGTCATGCATTATGTGACTACACCTGTAGCTGACATAACAGTATTCCCTGGCTATCCGCTGTTGATTTGGGGCCCTGACAAACAGAGAAATCTAAAAAATCAGGATTATCCTTAACTTCTGGATTAGCTGCAAAGATGTAATCTAGGGGGTTTTCTTGCTTTAAAGCATAGAAAGCAAACCACCACCCAGAATTCAAACGAATGTGTCAGTGAGCACTCATCAACATTCATCAACACAGATACCCAAATTGTCTGTAAGAGGAAAATGTTTTGCAGTTACTCTGTGAATTAGTCTGATCACTGGTAAATTCCAAAAGGTAAATGCAAGGGGAAAATTACTGTATTTCATTTCCACAAGATTTTAATTTAGACATGCCTACAGAGCATTTTTGCACACAAATTCCTATAACTGAATACATTCTGCTCTTTCCATTTTTCCTTAAAAATACAGTGTGATCTTACATACATAACAAAATGCATTTTCTCAGTTATCAGACATTCGTTTATAAAGTTTTCACTGTTACCTAACAGGTACAAGTTTCATGCACAAAACATCAACAGTTTAGCTTCTGAAACTTTGTGTTACTTCCCATGAAAGGCATCCACCCACATTTAGAGTTCAAAAGGTTTAAAATGTTTTTGCAGCATCACCAAGGGTCATGATGGTAACGCCAGACAACGTAGGGAAACTGCACTGCTATTAATTATTACTTACAGTACATAGTAATAAATTAATTGGGCAATAAAAGGTATCGCTGTGATTTATCAGAGTATTAAAAACTCACACAGTGGATTATTTTGTCCTACTGAACTACTGGATTCAGTATTATAAAGCAAGGATTTTACCTTTTCAGTTTAATTAGGTGATCCAGTTTTGGAGCAAGTTAAATGGAATTCTTCTGAATATTAGTAAAAAGAAATTAGAAGTTGTGTTATCATCAGAAAAACAAAAATTAGGGTAATTTTTTTAAAAATATATCCTTCATCTTAAATTTATGCAACTGTAGAAGTGCACAAAAAAAAGAAAAAAAGTCTGTTCAGGAAGTCCAGCATTTGGGAAACTCAAAAAACCCCTGGACAAGTGACAAAAAAATATGAAGTCCAGCTTTAACAAAAGGAGAACAACTAGTAACCAAATAGGGTTTTATCACCATTATTTTTTATAGTTGATGAAGAAGTATTAACTGACAATAATATCACAAAAACCAAGCTTATTTCTGCTTCATCACCACTCTTTTAGAGATTTTTTTCAGAAATAAGCCACCTTTATTAAAATGGAAAAATGTAACTAATATCTGGCAAACTTTTAAATAGCAATATTCTCATTATTGTTCTACAAAAAATTCCTGAACTATTTTCAATTTCTTACCATTAATACTGGTTTTGGGACTACTACTTTTGTGCTAAAAGTGCAGAAGCAGCCCGTATGGTACAGAGATGTAAAGACCTGAATTACTGAGCTCAGCACTTTTGCCTGCATGTGTAATGCTCACAAATACATTATGTGTAAGAGAAACAATGTATTATTGCATAACATTCTTAATTGCATCTCTCCCTGCAGGATTCCATCGAAACACGGCATGTTGTATCTCTATAAAAAATATTTTGTAGAAGGAATTTGGAAAAGCAGAGAGCTAGTAAACAGATAACCATTGCACATATAGTTACAATGCATTATGTATTTAATAACCCAAATTTTTTGGTTGACAGTGCAGATTTTTAGTGAACCTGAATGGACAGTAACTCCACATGCTTATATGCAGTGCTATCTTTACCTGCTCTTATAAAGAAGATAAGCTATTAGCCCAAATGGCAGATACTATTTCCATGCTCACAAATACTGCCTAAGTATTTCTTCATTTAAAGACATATTTCAAGTTCACTGCTTTCCAGATTTGAATTTATATGAACACTGGAGAAGAGAGGTTTTCCGAACTACTTTTCCAGGGGAAGTGGGTGAGTTTGTTCTCCAAAAGCACGCTATCAGCCTGGAGGAGAGGAACAAAGGAATATGGTATGTGAATGACTTCCCAAGACTGCTGTGGGACAGCATCTCTCATTCTGATAACTTGCTGACAGTCTTTGCTATTTAGGTCTATGCTATTTAAAACATGCATGTGTAGAAGGAGGAAAAAAAATGCTGACTTCTGCAGGTAAAGCGGATCCTTGGAACTTGTGCGCAAAATCAGAGACAAACTTTTCTATCCCCCTAGTATCTACCAGAAAAACTGTGAAGCTTTCCTTTAATTTCCATGTCAGCAATTGAGAAACAGCTGGTGTTCAATAGAACAGAGGGATCACCTCTCTATTTTCCTGTCATTGCTTTCTTCATTACTAGAACCAGGCAAGGACAATCCAAACAGTACACCTGCTGTGAATCTCTGACTGTTGTGAACAGTTCCTTCAAATGACACATTATCAAATCCTGTTTTGGTTTCTCTTTGGAAACTCCACCTTGGGCAGAAGGGAAGCAAAAGAAGTGGTGAAGAAGACACCACAGCAAAGATGCTGATGGCTGGATTTGTATTGATCCTCTCAAGGTTTCTACTCAGTGGAAGCCTTTCCACCATACTAATTATTCATCTGCTGTCCTTAATACAAGATATTATTGCAGCATTTCAGATGGAGAGCGAGCTTGTAAAAGCATCTGATGTTATCTCAGTCACTGCAGGAAAAGTCCTCACTCTCACAGTGCTGATCTAGAACGAGGAATGTCAGTCTTCTCAGGATTCCTATAGAATCTTAAAAAAAGTCACTGCATCCTTATAGACAAAGCCCAAGCTCATTCATATCAGCAGCAGTTTTACACAAATTAAGAAATTAAGAGCTGATTAGTATAAAGCTGATCAGTGCACCGTGTCCAGGGGCCAGCAGTGGGATGGTTCTGGCCAGTTCCACAGGTGCCCCAGCGCAGGGCACAGCTGAGCCCTCAGCGCCTCTGTGGGAATGTGTTTGGGAAAGGGCAAAACTGCCTGGCAGTGAGGGGAAGGGGTAAGGAAAAGCAGGAGGGAAAGCAGGAGGGAAAACAGAAGTAGCAGCCCCGAGAGCATTGAGCCTGGGAGAGTCCCTGGCTGGGACTTGGGTGGGCAGAGGAGCTTGGAAGGAAGGAGTGAAGTTGAGCCTAGGAAGAAGATGGGGGAACAGAGGCAGGTGTTGTTTTTATTTTGTCTCTGTTTCTCACCATCCAAATCTGTTTTACTTGGCAATAAATTGAATTAATTTTCCCCAAGTCAGGTCTGATCTGCTCTTAACATTAACTGGTAAGAGATCTCCCAGCCCTTACCTTGACCCCCAAGGCTGGCTGCAGGACAAGGTCAACCGTGCACATCTTATGACAAGCTTATGAAGAACACCCCTGCCTGCCAGCTGAGGGGGGACTGGAACAAAAAAGGGGGGAAAGTTAGAGGTGGTAAATGTAAAGAAAAGGGAATACTAGATATATTTGAAATCTTATCCTTATCTGTTACTGACTCTGTTCTGCAGTCAGCCTCTGATATATTTGGATATTTTGATCACACATCCATACTGCCAATATTTATTTCAGTGACACATTTGGGCCTCTCTACTCATTTAGTTCTATTCTCAGCACACAACCAGAACCCTAAATATAGTCCCAGGCTGTCTGTGGGTATCATGCTGTGCAGCTACAACAAGCACGCTCCACTGTAGTAACCCTTTCTTCTACCCTTGAATTGAGTAAGCACTTGGAGGGATCCGTATCTAAAAATGCTTAATTTCTTTTATTGTGTCAAATCCTGTATATATCTATTTGTAGGGAAAGATGTGAAACTGTATGGATATACATAAAGGAACATGCTTTCTAATAAACATTGTATTAATCTGACAGGGTTTATATATAAACAACCAGAAAAAGAAACTAATAAAACACTTCAAAAAACATATTTTCAGGAGATATATGCTGAATAACCTTATGACACCTCCAGTCTGCTATACAATTAGTCTCTATTTCCACTAAATTTTTTCCGGAATCACACAACTAATTTCTGGTTACAAACTCTGTAAATGCTACCTTTAATGCCAGGCCCACCATCCTGTCCAACATATAGAAAACTGAGGGATTTTTTTCTAGTTTCCCCCCTTCCCCACTGAGTTCACACTTTCACGTCTCCTTTCCTTAAGGAACCACAATTTCTACCGGAATGTTCAGTAAGATTTTTGGCCATCATAACAATACTCCTGGCTAGTGAGGAGCACCAGTCTCATTCGTACTCCCTCGATTCGTGTAGCAGTTGTGATACTGATCTAACAGTCCACAAAAACACCGCTCTCAACGCTTACCATAATTGAGCAAAACACGACCATTCTGAAAGTATTAACACTATCACAGGGAGATTAATTTCCTTTTGATGTTCTTCTATCAGGAACTCTACTTTGATTCATTGATGTCACAGAACAAATTAGTGCAGTACATAGCCAACAGTATGATATTAAAATCGGACATTATTCTGCCGCTGATATCAAACAATAAAGTAGCAGATGGCTTTTTTTTTCAGAAATGGCTTTCATGTCAGAGGAAAGGGCTGCACAAACCAAAATGATTTCTTCTCCTGGAAGCTGTTCTTGTTGGTTGCATACCTGGATCAAGATCTTCAATGTCTGAAAGGACTACGTTATACGATAAAAGGTCAAACGTTCAGTGGTACAGAGAAGACAAGAGATTTCATAACCTTCTATGTTTTGGCTCTTTAGCTTCAAAGTGGAAACAAATCATAACATTTGGTGAAAAAACACACACTGACCAAATTGTGTTTACTTTTGGACAAAATATTTGCCAAACATTCGATTTTAATAACATTGTCTTTTTATACACAAGGTTTACTTATGACACGTGCTACACTTGCCTGAGAGAAATTATTCCTTCAAAATTAATTGAAAGCAAAGATATTTACACTGGCATCAAAACCGGATTTGTAAGTGCAAGCACAACTGTTCCAACGTTCTTCCTTTCTACACTAAACCTGAACTTGCTTCGCCAGTGAATTAAAGACAAATGTTAGGATTTGTCATTTGTTTCAAAGGAGGTAAATGCAACTCAGGGTCTTTCTTCAAACACGTCTTCCTGTGATACTTCCAATGTTGTAAGGACATGTGCTACCTCTCTATTCAGCACAGCTGCTCTTCAGAACTGAAGTATTTGAACACCCAGGCTTGGGGACAAGTTCCTGTGCTGAGGAACAGCCCAGCCGTAGCTGACACATTTCCTCCTGCTGGCTGCCAGGAAGCACAGGCACTGCAAGAAGGAGTAGCGTCTGTGAGTTCTTTTAAATGAATGAATTAAACAAAAACACAAAGCACAAAGGTTTTTTTTCACGCTGTCTTCAACCCTGAAAATGACAGGTAACTAAATGCAGGGTTTATGCAGCTATTCCTGCTCACCAGCAGAAGGACAGAACATCAGATACAGCAGAATCCTGGACTTTCAACTCCACAGACAGGGTCAGAATATGTAACGCATTTACTGTATGTCAAGTGGTTACTTCTATAGCTTAATACAGTTCAGTTTCCAGGAGCTTAGGAAAATGAACAAAATACAGCCACTTACTTTGACCTCAGCCCATGGCTCTGGCAAAGAAAGAGCAGGGGAACATACTTACACATTTAGTAAAAACAGAAGAGTCAAAATACAGAATCTAAAGAAATCTATAAAATCTCTAAAATAGGAATAATACTTCAACACTTCCTGAAAAAACACCTCAACAGAGGAACATGTGTGCTGCTAAGTGGATTACCAGCAATACAAGTCCTATGGAACAAAACAGGCCTTCTAATAATTTGCAATTTGCATTTCCCCATGGAAGACTGGTGATTAGTTTTACATTAATTGCAGCATCTTCTTAATACTATCCCAGCCAGGTTTCACTGGCAACCAGAATCACTTTTTTCATTATCAATTCTTATTAGCTCTTGTATGTATCTAATGCTAACATATGAGTTCAGTGGAGTTTTTCCATTATTCTGATTAATATGGGATCTTTTGAAAGCTTGGACTACTTATGAAGAGGTTGGGAGTGGCAGCTGGAGAGGATTAGCCACAGTTTATATTATATGTCATAGAGAAAGTATCTGTACTTGGGTTTTTAAAGTCTTGTAAACTCTGGGCCATGATGTCACCCTTTACTACTCCCACATGTTAAAAGGTAGACACTTAAATTCATTTAGAAGAGTAAATACATTGCAAGTAAGTTAATAACACTAACTGAGGTATTTTTAGAAAGTTCTGTATAGCCAAGGATTTTCTTTCCTAAGCAAAATGTTTAACAAGTTAATAGCACTTTTCATATATCCATCTCCAATTTTAACAAAATCCTTTGAAAAAATAATATCCAGACAGGCACAAACACAGGATAAGTGTTCAACTTATTTTTTTAAGATTTATTGTGCCTCTTTATCTTCCAGACCACAAACCACCCCAAAAGCTGTAATCATCATCATTTTTAACATAAGTGTTTAGAACATATCATGTTCTAAATGTTTAATATAGTGAAAGCTTCTAATAAAGCTAAATGAACAAAATCTCCAGTTTTCAGGGTTATCAAATTAAATCAAGGGCCAGTAAGATGGTAGGCAGTGAAAATGCATTCTGTATTCACTGTAACAAATACCTGGCTTTGCCAACAGCAGACCAAGTACTCTGTTTTATGTAGAACACAACGTGGTTTGCTTAGCTTGGAAACTGAAAAAGAGCAGAAGCTTTCAAAACACAGAGAAGTAGAACTTAGTGCTCTTTCCCCATAAAGCTGCAGAATTCAGGTCCCTCTCAGCTGTTAAGATTGAAGAATGACTTGGAGTAGAACAATAATGTCAGAAGAATAGTGAAGTGCACACTAGACAGCCATAAGAACTTCATTTGACTTGTATTGGCAATTGATTTAAATGGAATTGCAACTACCCATCAAGGTCAAGAGTGCTTTCTTGACATTAGGGACCTCTGTGTCAACTGTAAATGTAGAGTGGTCATCTATTTTTCACAAACATGTTCAAATCATTATAAATCATGTTTTAGAATGATTGTTTTAATGTTCTAGGTAATGTGATTTTGCTGAATGGCAGTATTGCTTGCTGAACAGTTTGCAATTTATTCTTTGCTATACTAATTACTCCACAAAATAATAAAATACTCTTTATCAGATACTACACAGCTTAGCCGAAGAGATGGATGACACCAGGTACCTTCCATTTCAGTTTAACAATGGTACTATTAAGACAACAATGTTGTGATTTCAGGACAACAAGGTCTTGCTTAACATTAGTGCAGAGCATTAGGCAAATATTACAATAAAACCTAAAATATTGGTTCCAGGTCAAAATCTCTGGAATATCCTGCCACAACTATAGTAGATTGTTCTCCCACTGAAGTTGAGGGCAACCAGTTTATTTGGACTTCGTATACTTAAAAAGAGGCCTCACAATATAATATAACAAATATAATCTTTATGTTTCTCCAATGAAATGTGTTTATGGTGCTCCAAAGACAAATAAAAAGCACATCTCGCTTTTCGGATACTGATAACCAACCTATGCAGATGAGGGGTACCCTCTAAACATCATTTCTGTACGGTTCTAAGAAATTACTTATTTAGTTTCCCAGTTAACTATGTTCAGCTCATATATATTTGCTGCCTTACTTTTATTTCTGAGGTAAATATATTTTGATGATAAAGAGCCATAAGGTTAAAATCAGAAAGAAAGAAGAAATAGGCTCACAGTGAATTACATTCCTCACAGGAGTACTTTTGTTATCTCAATCATTTTGCTTTTTTGTCACTCACTGCATTCATGTCTTCGAAAATTTTGAAAAATCACAATCCCAGAATGTTTTGGGTGGGAATGGACCTTAAAGATCATCTTGTTCCACCCCCTGCCATGGACAGGGATACCTTCCACTATCCCAGATTGCTCCAAGTTCCGATGTCCAAACTGGCCTTGGACACTTTCAGGGATGGGGCAGCCACAGCTTCTCTGGTGCCAGGACCTCACCACCCTGACAGGGAAGAATGTCTTCCTAATACCCAATCTAAACCTACTCCCTGGCAGTTTAAAACCATTCCCCCTTGTCCTACCATTACATGCCCTTGTAAGAAGTCTCTCTCCATCTTTCTCAGGCACTGGAATCAGAGAAGTTAGTTCAACAAACAGTGAAGTGTGACAAAGAGAAAATGACAGTACAGATCAGAAGTAAAAGACCAGATCTAGGTGTTAGAGAATAATAATATTTGTATTGGCTCCAGCAGCCACTGGCACAGCCCAAACAGCATTTCTGTGTTGTAATCTCTGTTGGCCTGTGGTTTGCGATTCTGTTTTTTAAACCTAGTAACACCTTATTCTGAAACTATAATTCAGCTTGTATTTTTGTTTGCATACTTCTATATTTGTTTATATTTCATACTTCTATTTCATTAGTTGAAGAAGTTGTCAACAAACAAAACAAGTGAAACAAGTGAAGGCTAAAGAGGTCTAAATGAGGTCTATGAGGCTAAACAGGTCTAAATGTCATATCTTAGTATAAACATAAAACTAACGACTGAATAAATTCAAAACCTAAATGAAAAAGTTAACCTTATTTTTCATTGAATTACCCTGAATTATTTTAACTATTACATAAGCTATCTATAAGCAGTTATTGGGACTCCTTTAGCATCTGTTACATAAAGGGATTCCTTCACACCAGTTTTTAACTGATGTTAACACATCATTACCATTGTTTTTCAGCGTTTGTTAGGGAGACTGCTTTTGAGTGTTGCTGTTTCCCCATCATTACACCAGATAACAGAAATCTGATCTGGATTCTAGTCCAGGCTTGGGCTGGTCTTGCAGAGCAGCAGCTCCTGAGCAGCAATGGCCCCACACAGCAGGAGCACTGGGAGCATCCCAACATCCCAACTGCCTTCCCAGCCCCCAGCTGGTTTAGAAGTTTGTAAATTCCTTTTCTTCCAGTGCCTTCTATTTTGACTAATTACCTAATCATAATTTGGTAACCTAACAGTAATTGACAGCATAGAAATGCAAAATAACCATGGCCTGAAAACTGACATGAGCAGTGTTATATCACACAGCATCCTGGCTTTCATACAACTATTTCATTACCTGTAAGCTTCTCAGTAATGAATATGCTATTAAAAGAGTTTTTTTAATTTTCATGTTTCTCATGTTGTAATTCTCCAATAAATTTCCCTGACTTTCAACATAAATAAGTTTCATTATTCCTCATTATTAAAAGAAATAAACACATTCTCCTTCACTGAAAGGGTGTTATATAATTAGATGACCTTCCTACATAAAATCATGAATGAAAAAAGACCTGACAACTTGCATAAAAATATTTAATCAGACATTAGGGCATTAAATATAGTTAGTCAAAACACAAGACATTATTGTACTAACAAATGCTTTCAGAAACAGTCTTTTACAATACAACAGATCAAAACAGACTTTAGTTTTACTACATCATTAGACAAGTCCCAGATTTTCAACAATTTATCACCAATTTCTTCATTTGGTTGCTTTAAACATGCTTTTAAAACATACTTGATAACTAGTAAAAATTGTATACAATGCAAATGACATTTCAGATAAGTTTTATTGACTTAATGCTCTGGTAATAAAATTATAACAATCAGTATTATTTTGATTTATTGCAAATTTTACTTTCACCTTTAATGGACTTGGTGCATGGCAGAATTGAATGTAATGCTGCTGCCACCTCAAGGTCACTACAGAAAATTGTGATGGTTCATTTTGGTCTACTCCTACCTAACAAACAGTAGGAAGATTCAGTAACTAAGAATGAACAGGCTCCTTTGTTTTCATAAAGTTGTTTGGTGCTCACTGCGTGCAGATTCCACGTGCATATTTGCAATGAAAAACTGATTTTCTGCCTCTGTGTCCATGGAACACACACACAGACAGACACAGGACCTGCAGACCTGCAGGCAAGCACAGTGCTGAGGGTGAGAGGAAAAAAAACTTTGGATGCCAAGGAGTGTTCATAAAGTGAGCCAAACCACGCAGCCCTAATTTTACACAAACTCCTGAACAAAAATTTGACAATAAATTTAAAAATGGAATTTAAAATTCAGTCCATCGCCTTTCCAGGTTTTTTGTTTGTTTGTTTGTTGCATTTTTAAGCTTTCAGATAAAAGTCACAATAGGATGAGCAACTCCAGTTTGTCACATTTATGTTAGTTTCTTGATACAGATTTTGAGGGGACAAGTGCACAGTAAGTTCTGTAGTCCAAATAGGAAAGTTGTGCAAATTTTCTTATTTAAGAGTCTGCAGAGCAAATGAATACTTCAATGAAGAAAACTGGAATTGCGTCTTTACTATAAAATATCTGCATTGTTCTGTGTTTATATGGATGCCTAGAAATTATATAAGTTTATACTCCTAGAAGTTCTACAGGTGCATCACAAAAGCCTCACACCACCATGCACATGACAAATATGTGGTCAGTTATACAAATTTTGCAAAATTTATCACGGTTAGGTTAACATGACTGCTACCCTGAAGTTATCTGAAAAATGTCACACTCCAAAATTACAATCTACTGCTTAAAACCCACCTCAAGCACCTCTGTGCTTGATTAAAAAACTCTAATCCCATTTGGCAAAAAACAGATTGAATTTCAAGTAAAAAAAGTCTGCAGGAGATCAATCTGTGGAATTTAAGGAAAGTTGCCAGGACTAGCCAAGACCACTCACTGAAGGACAGAGGACTGGTCCATGATTCCCTTTAACGATATGAGAAGTACCCAAAGGCACTTCTTATTTCTTGATTTAAGTTATCCAGTTTCCACTCTGAGCAGGAAGTTTAAACACTTTTATTCTGGCCAACATTGGCAATTGGTACCAAAATTAACTCATGGATATACCAGAGTTTCACACCTCACTGGATTTCCAAATTTTTGGTGGTATTTTATCTTTTGGGAGCTAGAATGTAGCACATGCTCTACAGGTTCTTGCTTGCACCAGACATGAGGGTATTTTAGTCCACACTGAGTGATTTAACAAAGAAGAAAAAGTAAAGCCTTTTAACTACAACTGTAAAAAAAAATCGCCAATTAAATCAATTACGGGAATATTAGCTATATTAGAACTCCAGGGAGCCCAATTCTTTTTAGGGGATCTCCTTTTACAGGTGAAATATTAATTTATGTAATGCAAGATCTGATCCCAGGCTTACTGCAGCTTATCATTCACAAATGAGTTCTCCTGGATGTGTAAATACACGCCGAGGACAGTCACTGGGGCATGTAGGAATGGCAAATGTAACAACTGGGATCAGGATGTACCTGCTCTAATGCAACACTTCACATACAGATCATTCCTCTTAAGAATGCAAAATGCACTTCTGTATTTTCACTGACTATAACAAGATAAAAACAGTGGCATTTTGCTGTCATTGTTGTTGGAGTCTTTTGTGCATATGACTCCCCTTGCTACAACTGACAGTAATAAATCACCTTCTGCACTCCCTGGGTTGGATTACAGACCTAAAGCCCTGTTTGGAGTAAGAGCTGGCAAAAATATCAGTATCTGGGCAAAGTAATAGAAAGGGAAAATAATAATGGACATTGCAATATAGTACATCATGTGGCAAGGCTCTGTGGACTGCCTTGGTATTTTCTGTATAGCTAAATCAGTTTTGTCCCTATTCTAAGTAGAGTTTCTCCATAGCCTATTCAGCAGTAAAATCCCATCCAAAATTTATGATTTCACTAATTTAAAGCAGATCTGCCCTCAGCACATGCACACAGACCACACTGTTCACTAACCTAGGTGTAAGAAAGCTGCCTGGTCTGAGGGCTGTGAGAAGCCCTGAGACTCAAAGACAATGGCAAAACACCTCTTAAGGGTGCAAGTTTATAATTTCCCCCCCAGAAAAGAAAACTATTCCAGTAGGGTCCTTCCTCCCTTACACTCACCTACAGGTTTATTCTGCTTTCCCCTCACTGCAGACCTTCCAAAGAGAGACAAATGTGCCCACTGAGGTACTTTGACCAAGCCCATAAAAATCATCTCCTAACACACTAATAGCAGTTAGGGGTGTGATTTTGGGGGACATTTTTATGTAAGATTTAATATAGAATGCAGTTCCAATTATGTTTTGCCAATATCACTGACAGAAATAAGCTTTCACTTACTTCATGGATGAAACCAGCAGATACAGCAATTGTGAAAAGCGTTGCTGTGCCAGTGTAACTTCTATTTAATTGTAAGTTATGTAAGTTGCTGTTGATATAGCTGTATCAGAAAAATATCCTTATTTACTGCAGAGAACATTTTAGCAGCTTGATTTGAGCCAGAGTGAAGCTTTCCATAATGTCTCACTATTTTCAGCTCACCTGGTTGTCTCTTCTGCTCGAGACCAAAGAGAAGTGAGTATGTTGAAGATAGTACAATGTTCCACAGAATGGCATGAGGAGAATTTTGGGGGAAAAAAATTATATTCTCTCATTCCTGAGAAGAACTTGTAAATATAAGTGAAGAAGCCGATGAGAAAGAAATATAGAATTTTTTTTCTGTAAAAAACAATTTCAAATAAGTGACTTATGGTCAAATAACTAAGATTCAAGGGAATGAAAGTAAGTTTGCAAATAATAGGACAGATGCTGTTAAATCATCTCTAAATTGCAATTACGTATTTTACATATACACTTACTTGCACACATAAAATTAGATTTACGTAGAGCTTAGAGGTGGCCCTGAATCACAGGGTTTAAATCTGGAGTCAAGCCTATGTCTACACTCCCATAAAGCTGGGGGAAGCAGGGGATTGAATACAGGGATTTCTGGTCTCATTTCCTGTACAAAATCAAGTAGATGTGATTCTAGGAGACAGAATAATTCATGTAGGAAAGCACAAGCAAAGTGTTTTCCCTTTAATTCACAGAAAAGTATACCTAAAGTACGGAGTGAAAAAAATCTCTTCATTTGATAACGTGTCATGGAAAAATACAAGGTGTAAAGTAATGAGAGATTCACTGATTTGCAGTGTTAGCAGTACTAAAATAATTAAAAGACAGATCAAGGGGAAACAAAAGACAAAGATAAGTTAAAAATGTCATGGTTATTCTCTGAATATATGACATGTATCAAATTCACAGCTTTTTAGCAAATACTAATAATTTAGATTTAGTAAATATATTAGTAACCATCTTCTCAAAAATAGGAGATATGTATCTAAATTAAATTAATATAAATCAGCCCCTAGATGTCATTGTTGCAGCTGAAATATCACTTAATACAGAACTTTCCCAATTCTCTACCAGAAAAGGCTGTGTAAAGCAAAATAAACCATCTAAGTAATATAAATTCTGCTCAGTTTTAATGCCTCACTGCCAAAGCACAAAGAGCTCCGAGGCTGTAACAAAAAAGATAACTACCTCTAACTACACAAAAGGGTCGTGTGTGAGATTTGGGTTCTGGCAGCAGGGAAGCACAACCACCCCAAAGGATACTGCAATCGAAACCTTATGGCATAAAACATCACACACCCCTGTCCCAAGATTCTTCCTAACTCCCATCAACACTGGCCTCAATACTAAAGCCATTGTTTAATACAGTTACCACATCTCTGATTCTGTCTGGAGCAGTTGTACATGTTCTCTCTATGGATACAAAAACTTGGGGTTTCAAATAGTGGGTTTTAAATCTTGCAACGTATTTTTTCCTATAATATCTTGCAGCAATGAGTTCCAGAGGTTAATTACACTTATATAAGAAAAAAAAGAAATCTAAAACTTCCTGTACCTGTTTTGAAAGTGCAACCATTCAACGTCACTGAATAACTAATTAATCTAATGGTAGGAGAAGGCTATTTAAAGTGCAATTTATTTCCTTTATACTATTTATCAGCCATATATGTCTATCATGTTCTGTTGTATTGTCTAAATGAGGACACACAGTTCATGCTTCCCTGCATAATTTCTCAGTACTCCTAACAATTCTCAATCCACCTGCAGTATTTTCTCTCAGAATACAATGCAGTTCTATTTCATAAACAAATACTACAATATCATTTTTCCTGCTCAGTGTTCTTACCACTCTTCTCTCACTCTCTGCATTTTCCTAGATTATGCATCAAATTTGCAAACTTCTGTATTTAGAGAGCCAAAATGTCCCCTAAGGCTCCATTTCACAATAAGGGTTCCCATGACGCCAGTCTGATAGATCGAAGTAGCCAATACTTGTACACCTGAGTAAATATGTGCCAATCCTTCCCCCATTTTCTGAGGAACCCAACATTTCATTTTTTCATGTGACAGTGACCTGTATTTTATGCACTCTAAATTTTTTTCCCCAGAAATAAGACAGCTATGAGCAGATACAGACAATATGAAACACATTCTGTCAGCCAAAAAGAATTAAAAACACCAAATCCAGGCTTCTGTATTGTAGTCAGTCTATAAAGATAGCAAAATCCCTACTTGCCAATAGTATTGCAATGCTACTGCAAGTTTCATCTTTTTATGGTGGATCTACCTCACAATAAAGGTCAACTCCAGGCTACCAAGACCTGAAACTCAGGTGATGTCGCTGTTGTGGCCGGGAAGGTGAGAAACGACACGACCGAAATCCCGAGAAAATGGCTGATTTAATTAATCATAAATCAGTTTTTATAAGTTGAGTCGCCAGCATGGCAGAAGATTACAGGCCCTCTGACCAACCACCCATCAGGGTGATTGGTCAGTCCACACAACACCCATTTCAAAATATTTCTCTCAGGACATCATAACAATCCTTTGGAAAAACAGCAGGTGGAAAGATAGAGAAATAGTTTACAAAAACCCGTAACAGTATTTTGCATAGTTTCTGTGAGAAACATAAAGTTCTCACAGAATGCAGCAGAAAGCTGAAAAATTCCTCTGCTAAAGCTTTTCAATGTCCACAAGGTGAAATATCAAATTAAAAATCTACTTTTTCTCATGCCACTCCAAGTGCTCACAGAGTACTCGTGGCACTGTTCGCTCAGGAAGGGATGCACCAGCCAAAGCCTCCCTTCCAACCAGGGCTCCATGCAAGATTCACTTCTGTTGTACACAGAGCTACAAACCAGTTTATTTAATGTCCACTCAATAAAGTCAGGGACTCCAGTTATATAATACATTATAATAATGTGAAAATTATAAAGCTTTTTGAATGTTTTGGGAACTGTCAGGCATGAAAATGTAGAAAACTCATGGGCTAAATTGGATTTTTCACTGACAGTTATATAACTCATTGCTGGTACAACTCATTAATGAAAACAAGACTCATTGTTAATTTGATGACTGAAAAGAGTTTGATACTGAGGCCACAAAGAATAAAAAGCCACCATATAGGAAAGCTTTCTGTTATTTTCAAAGTGTGCACAACCTGTGCACACCTTGCATGTTTTTACTTCAAGATTGCATCTTTGCTGATGCAGCTCGAAATTCACTTGGTGTTTCTAGACTATGTGTTACTCTTTTAAATTAAGCTTATAATGTTTACCATAAAACTCACGCCACCGACATTCTGTACATATTTACAGTACTTAGGAAGCAATTTTGTATAAACTTTTATAAAAACATCCAAATTCTGAACATATTATACCCAATATAAGAGTCTCATCTCTACTGCTCAGGGAGAGGTGCCTTATCCAGATTTCATTTGGTTTCATGTCTCCTTCAACTTGAAAGCAATGAAAATGAAAAATAGCAAAATAACTTCGTGAATTAAGAAGCCTTTCAAATTAATGTAAAAGTGTAAAATCTAAATCTGTCTTTTTGTACAATCCTACCTGCACAGAGAATGAAATCTTTAACTTAGTCCAGGTTTAATTACAACAGAGAAGAATAACAGAGTGTATGGAGATGATTACTCATTATCAACCCAGTATATTTAATTCAGACCTATCAGATCCTAGCATATTTTGATTGGAAAAGGAGGGTGAGAGTCCTGTACCTACAAGAGTAATTCAATTCAGGTAACTGGTTAATTAAACTACGACACAGACGTGGAAACAAAGCTTTTAAAGAAACAGGTCCACGAAAAATAATCACTTTTCTATGAAAAGACCCTACTTAATACAGCAGAAAAAGCTGAAACAAGTTGCCATTATTATTACTATTCCCTTTGACATTGTGAATACTATATAGCTTAAATTTTTACTTTTTTTTTAATTAAATGCATTTAATAGGTGTTAAGAAGACAGGTTGTATCCTTGCATTTTCCTGACAGCAATTTTTTTTTTCTAAAAGTCTTATCAAAGTCTTACCAAATTTATCTTACCAAGTCACTGATTGTAGGATAGGGCTTGAATTGTCTTAAAACTTCACATAATTAAACAGAGCTTCATAATTCCAGGAGTCAAAGAGACAAAAGTAAAATTAGAGATACCTATTGAAAGGATGGTCAAATCCATCTCTTGAGTAATACTTGATTTGACAATGTTTCAAAAACATGACATATTTCAAGAAGATCATCTATCTACGAAACAATATACAATCATTAACAAATCTATCAGCTGTGGGAGGAAGTGACCTTGCAAAAAGTTCCTACAATTTTACCAGATCCCTCCAAATCCAAATCTCCACATCAATACACTTCAAGCCGCTTTCTGGAAATGAACACTGGATTTGACTTGCCATCACCCAGCCACTTCTGAAGCCAGTTTTGAAGCTCATTATTCCCCCGACTTTTCAGTCAATATGAAATATCTCACAAATTCACCGCATGTAACATTCCTGGTTCGTAGCTCCCAAGGTTGCCCCCAACATGCAGTGCATGTGTAAAACTCTGAACTTCTGCCCACTTAAAACTGCTAAACCTTCTTGACAGCTTTAGCCCCAAAATGCGCATGTTTTTGAGTTTTCAACTACTGGTGTTTACCATCGAAAACCGTGCTGAAAGAAAACACCGTTTGGGAGACTACAATTTTTGGAGTGCATCGTGCTGCCAGGCTTGGCCCTGGACATGGGAATGTTGAGGGGTTCTGGGTGACAAAAGCCGGGTCCCATAAACAGTGGAGCTGCAGGGGGAGCACCTGGAGACTGCCTGAAGTCCCGGCTGCATGGGACCATCCTGAGCGGCTCCGGGGCACACCAGGGCTGTGACACTCCCCCGCTGTCACACACTCTGGCACTGTGTCACACACGGGTCCTGTCGCACGCTCCTGCCCTGTGTCACCCCGGCAGTGTCCCACGCTCCCCCCCGTGCCCGTGTCACCCCGGCAGTGTCCCACACTCCCCCCCGTGCCCGTGTCA
>VZTD01000486.1:3184099-3208093 GCA_013397725.1 Rhagologus leucostigma
TCCCCTCCCTTCCCCTTCCCCTTCCCTCTTCTCCTCACCGCCTCGCCGCCCCGGCAGGCCAGCTCCTCGCTCCTCTCGGCTGCAGCGGCGCCGCTGCCCCGCGCCCGGAGCGCTGCTGGAGCCGCGCCGGCGGCACCTGCGGCACAGAGCGGGGAGCGGGGCTCGGGCCGTCCCGCAGGAGCGTGTCCGGCCGGGGCAGTTTCCCTGCCCTCGGGAGCCGCGATACGATCACACCGCTCTCTCCGAGGCAGGTTGTGCAAAGCGTGGTTGGCTTTTCCTACCCCTGGAGGCGTTTCGCCCTGCCTCGCCGCGCCGCTCCAGCGGGTGTTGGACAAGGTGGAATGGGAAACTCGGAGGCGTTTTCCTCGCGTCTGCATCTTTCCCTCCGGGTCCTTTTGACATCCCCAGACACTATATTTTAATTACTGTGTAGGTCGTTTGGACAACGCTCTCGGGCACGTGTGTGACTCTTGGGGATGGTCCTGTGCAGGGACAGGAGCAGGACCCGATGGGCCTTGTGGGTCCCTTCCAACTCAGCTTGTTCTGTGATAATTTGTGGACAATTCTTACCATCCCTCTAAAAACCGAAGTCTGCAACACTAAGCATTAAACTCTAAAGAGAGACGTAAGACATGTGTACCATAGTTATGCATTTGATAACGGGGATCAGCCCCAAGCATCCCAGATCAATACACGCGAAGGTACTCCCTCTGTTTGCGTTTTTGACATAGCAGCAGTATATGGCAGCATATTTCTTTCATGATCTTTTGTCAAAGATTTTTCCTCTTAGTTGTTATGCTGCTTTCAGGTGTTTTCGGGTAGGGGAAATATTTGCCTATTTAGCATGACTTACAAAGTCTTAAAAGTACCAAGAGCAATTTAAAGTAGCAATTTTCCTTAACTCATTTTCAAATTGAATATATTTCCCATAGACATTGCTCCTTTGAGCATTTCATTAAATCTGCTTTCAGGGCAAGGAGCAGATTTGTTCATTTTTCATAATGGTTTCTAAACATGTCACAGACAGTATGAAACAAACAGCAAAGTGTTTCTATATAACTAGATTAGGGTGGTTTTCAAATAACACTTTTCAACTCGGATTATTTAACATGAAGTGTAGATGATATTAAAAAATTAACATTGCTTATAGTGATAGTTCTGACGATGACCCGAATTGTAAATTGAATGGCAGATGAAGGTAATTGGAGTAGTTCTGCCCAGAATTTTTCTGTAGTGGGAAAGGGGCACCAAAGAACCTGCGCTCATGTGTCTGTGCATTATAATGCTGTTTACTAAATCCCTAAGTAGAATTGAGTGGATTTCGTGGGTTTTAAGGACCAATTCTGGAAATTCTTTTTTGGCCTCTGTATCTTTCTTGCAAAAAAAAAATTTTAAATCCACATAAATTAACTTGGCATAATTTTTCAAGGATGACTGATAAATATCCCTCATGTCTTTATGTTCTCAATTTTATACAGACGATATAAAAACTTTGTATGAAATATGTGTGTGTATATGTAGTGGCACTTGAATAGGTTATTTCTAGACATATTTTCAGAAGTAAATTTAACTGTAAGACCTTTTGTCCAGCTCCTTAACCTCCCCACCCCACAGCTCTGCCCACATCACAAGGTATGTTTTCATATAAATTTTTGTACATTGGCTTCTAATTTGACCTCCAACACTACCACATTATTGCCTGTGGTTTATGGTTTGCTATTTTTGAAGGAGGGGTAATTGGAAATAGTAACTGCCTGTAGCTTTCCCTCAAAACAGAAAAGAATTGCTCTTTATAACTTTAGTACCAAATGATTTTCCTTACAATTAAGAAATTGTAGAAACAGCTACAATTAGTAGGTTTTCTAGAAAATTACATTTATAATGAGAAGTATGATTTGACATATGAGTGGTCTTTAAAATAGTCATAGTGAAATGACTAATGCAAGTAAATGCCAGAATTACTTTCTTCTCCCAACATTTCAAGGAAAAAACTGCTTATTTTTGTGAATTATATTGTTGCAAATTGTCATTTGCTTTAGGAGCATCGGTGTATCAAACTGTGTTAGGAATATATTTTCATATCATACCATGCTTTTAAACATCACTATGCCAGTTACTGTCAATTGGTATTTTAATGTTCAGCATTCAGATGTGTAGTGCTTGTAAAGAAAAAGAGAATAGCTGGAACACTGTTCTTCAGCTTACACTTGAAAATCCTTAGCTTGCCCTTGTACACTTGGAGGCAGCCTGTTGGAGGCTCCCTTGGAATTATTCTCTCCAGCTGTATTTAATAGCATCCACTAAATGTCCCCAATATCTTTGACTGTTTCTATAGCCATTCTGAAAATTTTTACTAGGTTAGTGGAATTAGGCTTCCATGTTTAGTAGAGAGAGAAATGTAAATAGTACCGGGTTGTATTTGCATTATGGTGCATGTATAAATACTTGTGTTTTATAACCCCGTTTCTCGCAGGTATTATGGAAGAAGGAAGCAGCATTGCAGTATTGATGCCAAATATTGGGGAGCAGGAGGCTGTGCTGATTTCTGAAACAGTCATTGGCCCAACACTGCAGAGCAGCCAAGATCAGAGGAAATGTAAAACTGACCCCCTGATCCACGTTATCCAGAAGCTGAGCAAAATAGTTGAAAGTGAGAAATCACAAAGATGCCTTTTGATAGGGAAGAAACGTTCCCATGCTGATGCTTCTGTGCAGTCCTTGGATGCAGAGGATCTTTGTGAAATCCCGGCTAAAGCAATCGAGCTCTCAGTGATTGCTACTAAAAAGACTGAAGAGTTGCAAGCAGATTATTTTGTGACTGAATGTCTTCCACAAAGCAAAAAAAAGGTGACGTGCTACCAGTGTGGTCTCTGTAAGTTTCTATCACCTTCGCTCTTAACTCTACAAGAACATATAAAACAACATGGGCAGAAAAATGAAGTGATATTAATGTGCTCAGAATGTCATTTTGCCTCCAAAAGCCAAGAAGAACTCGAATCCCACTTCCAAAATCACCACGAGAGTGGTGGTAAAAACAGCATCCAGACAAAAGTGCAGCAGTGTGTCAATGTCACAAGTTCATTTCTGCAAGGGGCGGTGGAAGGAAGTGTCAAATCAGGGACTGATCAGACAGGAAATCTGGAATGTAAGGATACAACTCAGTCTGCTCCTGTGCCTGAAATGGGTAGGAGGAAATGGTACACCTATGAGCAGTATGGCATGTACAGGTGTTTAATTTGCAGGTACACCTGTGGTCAGCAGAGGATGTTGAAAACACACGCTTGGAAACATGCGGGGGAGGTTGATTGCTCCTACCCCATCTTTGAGGAAGAAAATGAAACCACCAGCTTGTCAGAGACAGTTGTAACTCACACACCTCATAGTGTGGATACAGTTGTCCTTTCTTTGGAAAACAGTGAACTTGATATCCACAGTGAGCCTTCTCTTCAGCTTCAGATTTGCAATTCTGAGCAACTGTTGTGTAAATCACCCGTAGGAACAAACGTCAAAGAGGAAGAGATATTAAGTGAGTCCGTGGTGCATTCTCCTACTACAGAGGTTGTAGAGGAGACTGTATCAGATACAGAACCAGACAGTTTGATAACTGACAGCCTGCTGTCGTCAGCACAGAAAATCATCAGTTGTAGTCCAAATAAAAAGGGCCATGTTAATGTCATAGTAGAGCGTTTGCCAGGTGCTGAAGAAAACGTCTTACAAAAGCCATTCTTAATGAACAGTGACATTGAAACGGAAAAAAAATTGATCTCAGAGGAGTCCTCTGTTACCTGTGAAGAACCTGATGAAGTTTATCATTCAGATGCAATTCAAGAAGTAATAATAGAGTGGAATAACAACGAGAAGAAAGATAATGAATTAAGCGCTAATAAAAATGTAACAGCTGACGAAAATGTGCCTCCTGCACGAAGGAGGACAAATTCAGAGTCTTTACGACTGCACTCCTTAGCAGCAGAAGCTCTTGTTACGATGCCAATCAGAGCTGCAGAGCTGACACGGTCCAGCCTCAGGGCTCTGACTGGAGAAGATGCTGTGGATGCAGGTGCAGGACAGGGAGGAGCTGATGGCCCATGCATGGCTCATTCTAAAGTGGTGTCCTCACTTAAGGATCCTTCAGAGGAGTTCAGTGGCTTAAACCAAAGTGAATGTGCAATAGTTGAGATCAAGAAAGACAGACCAGAGTTATCAGAAGCACCAATTAAAATGGGCATCAGTATGTCACTGCTCACCGTCATTGAAAAACTGAAGGAGAGGACAGACCAGAACGCTTCTGACGATGACATTCTGAAAGAATTACAAGACAATGCCCAATGCCAAAACGCCAACGATGCAACCCTCGCCGGGAGTAACCTGGTGGAGTTCATCCCCAGCGCCGAGCGGCCGTACCGCTGCCGGCTGTGCCACTACAGCAGCGGCAACAAGGGCTACATCAAGCAGCACCTGCGGGTGCACCGCCAGCGGCAGCCCTACCAGTGCCCCATCTGTGAGCACATCGCCGGCGACAGCAAGGACCTGGAGAGCCACATGATCAACCACTGCAAAGCACGCATGTACCAGTGCAAGCAGTGCGAGGAGTCCTTCCACTATAAGGTAAAGTTCTTCTCCGTGCCTGCCTAGAATAGCTAAATAACCTGTTTTGCTACTTTTTTAATAACCGGTGATCCCTCTTTCTAATTTAATTCAGTCTGACATCCTGGCTTCGTTGTAATTACAAGTAGGGATTATTACCAGCATCACTTGCCAAATATACAGTTCAACTGTAATTATTCTGGTTTACCCACTGAAATAAACTTGATTCCTCACTTTTTTCTTACAGTCACTTCCTAACTTTTTTCCTGAGAATTATCTTATGGACATAATAATATCCTGTTGTTTTTCTGCCCACACATAGCAACTGCAGGGAGAAATGGAAACATCAAAGAACTTAATAGCTGAAACTTTAAAAGAATGCTCAAACATGCCTTCCTGTTGGGAGTATGCAAATACAATAATGGCAGTTGGGGGTGACACGAGCCACACTGAAGCAGAAATCATTTTCTTTTTTCCACTGTTATGTTGATATTCTGTAGAACTTAGATTTGAAAGATTACGTACCAGAGCAGAATAATACACTTCTGCCATTTTCCTAATTGCTATTTTAAGCATTAGTGAGTTCCTATGTAGTCAGCTCAGCACTCAGGAATACAGAATAAGAATACAGAATACTTAAAAGCTCTATCTAGCTGTACAGCTGAATCTTGTGGAGGCAGTGATAGTGCAAATTTTGCCATATTTATTGTCATTTAGTCCTAGTTTGAAAAAAATATACAGGTAGGGTAGCAAAAGGCTCTCTCTTCTTTCTCCTCCCCAAGCAAGTAGAAACAGGACTGGTGTATTCTTAAGTCAGTAGGCAATATGAAAACTGACTTAATTTTCACACAAGCGTCTCATCTCATACTGCTTTTGGAGTATAAGAATTTTGGAAGAAGTACTGTGGCCGTTTGTCTGTGGGAATGAAGAAAGAACTAAATGTATTTTCTAAATAAACACAAATCATAGAATCCTCTCAGTCACTCTCATCCTTTATGTTACTAATTCAGGATATTTACTTTGTTGGTAGTAAAACTACATAAGGAATAATCTGTATATATGTTAACATACGTTTCATATCAGTTGTCATTAAAGCTTGAGTAACAATGTCACAGATGATTGCAATATTCCAAGTGATCACTGTATGCTTGTAGTGTATATTTAAACATTAGAAACTGTTTTTCCAGAGCCAGCTGCGAAATCATGAAAGAGAACAACACAGTCTTCCAGATATCTTCTCTACAGCTACAGCTAACAAACTAATAGTTTCCAACGAAGCAGATGACAGAGAAGGTACTGTTTATATTTACACCTGAAATTACAAAAAGTCACTCATAACATTACTTGTTTGCTGTATTTGTGTAACTGGTTTTAAGATCTCTCCTGCTGAAATGTTTTCATGCCTGTTCATAACCTTAAATGTATGTCCTTTTCAGAGGGCAAAATTTACCATAGTCAGTCTTGAGGTGGCATTTATTGTTAGGTAATATATTTTTAGCCCCAGTAATTAAACCCTGCATTTCTTCTTGTGAAAAACAACTGATATGCAATATTATTCTGGATTTTTAAGAAGAAAATCTTTTTTTCCTTCCTTTAGCAGCTACAGTATTTTCCAAATGACCTAAAAAAAAGAAAACCTTTTTTTTTAAGTCACCATGGTGATGTAGTTTGCTGTCAGCATATGCATACAATGCCATCCCTTCTGAGTTTGGAAATTTCTGTTTAATTATGGTAATGTCCAAAATGAGTCATTTATTTTAGCCCTGGTGAGGCAAATGTAAGACATTCTAAATATGCAACCTGTATCTGTAATAGTTGCCGGGGTAACAGTAGGTATGCATTTTCATTGAGACAGAGAATAGTTTGGGCTGGAAGGGACTTAAAAGCTCATCTCTTTCCAAGCCCTGCCATGGGCAGGGACAGCTCCCACCAGACCAGGTTGCTTAGAGCCTCATGTTTGTGTAACTGTGTATCTGCTTCTAATTTAATAGTGTTTGTTTCCAAAACATAAACAGCAACAAAAGAACAGAACACAAACAAACCCAACAAACCCTTGATGCATTAAGCTAATCAAATAGGGGAAAAAATAACCAAACTCTGAAGTTTAGGAGAAAATGTGGCCTTAAAAGCCCTTTTATGTCCTGGAGAGCCACTATGTATCATTGCAGTGTGAATGCACCCTCTTCTCTGGTGAGTTACAGCTACTGAAAATGTTTACAGCATTTTTATTTTGAAGGCAACACTGTAATTATTAGTATTTTGCAATTTTAGAGCATTATGGATAAATACTAGTAATTAGATAGTCTCTGAACAACTGTGAGCTGAAGTATTTCCATTTTGTGCACAAAGCTCTTTTCTGTCCTAACTGTGCTCTCTTGTTTGTTGAGACAGCAAAATGTGCACTCTAATAGTACTTAGGTTGCAGTGGAAATTTCTGGGTTCTACTCTCTCCTCTACAGCTGCTCAGTGAGTGCAAAGGTTGTTGAAATAGCTGCAGTTCCTTGTCAGGAAAGGTCCTGACCAGCCGGAGCCAGAGTGGATGAGCAATGGTTTGTCCAAAACAACTCGGTACATGTCAGAACAGAATGAGTTCCCAACTTTGCCTTCTGCTCTCTTAGCTGACACTGCCTCCTTTTCTGGCTTTCAGTATACAAGTTAAAAGTTAATTACCTTATCAACCTCAGGTAGAATGACCCTTCCCAGCTCCTTTTTGCTCTCATCAATGCAGAAGGTATTTAAATTCAGGAAATTGATCTGTAGTGCTCAGTACATCCCCAGGACCTAAGCCTGAGAGAGCCATGCAAAGCCCAGGGGGAGACAGGAAAATGGCCAGGGAGGGTCTGCTGGGAATGGGAGCGTTTCCTATTAAATAGTGGGGGTTTTCTTTAGAAGCAATAGCATAAATGTTTTAATGGAAGTGATAGGAAATAAAACATGGTTAGTTTAGCAAGTTACAAATATCTACAAGCACAGCTTGGACTATTACTTCTGACAGTGTTTTGTTTGCTGTAAACCGTGTTCTTAAAGATGTGACACAGGAATAACTACCTTGCAATGCCTGAAACATGTCAGGTTTGGGGAAGTACTGTACTTTTTGAGCTAAAGTCCTGGTAATGTGAAAATCAAGAGTCCTATCTGCTTCTGAAATTACTATGTTTAATAAGTTGTTTTACAGTTTATATCCTGATCTTGTAATTTAACTTCCATGAAAGCGAAGCCCCTGTTCAAGAAACCTGCCTGCTTTCAATTAATTTAGAGATATTTTTATAAATATTTTTTCTCATTATTATCTTACACCAGTGTTACAGCCATGCACTTTAATTGATTGTTTACCGCACAGGAAATTTAGTAATGTGGCTTGAATGAAAACAGTTCTCCTTTTAAACTTTTATTAACTCATACTGTGGAATGCTTAAATTATTTCAGAACCAATTTATAATCAAATTGCAGCACCACAGCAGTACAGCAATCTCTTGACAAACAGATGTCATCCCTATAAAGCAACACAAAACAAAGAAGTTTATGGCATAGCATCTGTTTATGTGAAAGATGCCTGAGCTGGAACAGTTTCATTTCTTGTTTATGAAATAGTTAGTCCTAAAAGTCTCTTTATTCATCATGGTTGTACAATAAATTAAAAGGAGCATTATGACACTGGATATGATCGGATTGTAAATGTCTAATAATGAAGGAATAGGGTAATAAGCAGCATTACAGGAGCACCTGTTACTGCTGCTGCAACAAAGATCTGTCATTTCCATATTCACTTGTAGGAGACCTGATATTCTCCATCCAGAAAGCAAAACAGGCCCCAAACCCACAAGGAATAAGCCAGTGGAGGGGGTGAGGGACAGGAGTGCTATTTTGTAACAGCAAGAGGTTACGTGATGTATTATAATTTATGTGCATTTTGTGGAAGGAATAAATACAAAGTAGTGATTGGTATAAATAATTGCTCCTAAGTGTGTGCTGCTGGGTGTGAGCCTCTTAGAACTATGCTGGAGCTAATATGTTTGCATCATGCTTTAAAAATCTCATTAGATACTGCTTGTTTTAAACTGCCTGCCCACTGAAATACCAAATTCATAACAGAAAATACATTTGGAAGTAGTTTATTCTAAAGCTGCAGAATTTAAGATGGAAAACCCCTTGAAGCAGAGCACAGCCCCTGCTCTCCCATGGATCTGCAGCCCAGAGAGTGTCCTTGATCCAGTTGAGGTCTCCTACATTAATGTGCTTTCATAAAAGAATAATGTAGAAATATAAATTCCAAAGTCTTCAAGTAAATAATTAGGATTGTTTTGATAATTTACGTTAAAGGAAAAACAAAACTAATAAATTTTACTCTATAACCATATTGTAGGAAAAATTCCAATATATTTTGCTTCAAGGTTGACTTGCAAAGAGTGCCCATTGTATATTACTTCCATATTATTTCTTGTAAGAATGCTAAAGAGTGAGCACTGTGTCATGTTTTAAAATGAAATACAGGAAATATATTTTCAGTTATCTTGGTACACACAGAAATATTCCAATTTTATTTCAGACTGTCTTTGCATTCAGACTGCTATTTTCTTTTATATGATATACTATAAATTCTTCACAATAACCCTCTGGGGTTATCAGCCTTACCTAATTACTTTGCATCTTGAACCAAAAGTGCTAAATTTTGGAGTGAAAGTTTAATTAGTTGTAATTTTCCCTTCCTCTTTAAGTTAGCTGTGTGACTGTATCCACCAGAATAATATATCTAGAACCCCTTTTGGCATAATTCAGTGCCTGCCTGTGGGAAAAGAAATGTCTCCTTAAAAGAGTTTTACCATAATGACTCTTAATTGTTTTGATAATGAGAAAATTCAGTGTAAGGAAAAAAATACATGAGGTGCAGCATGATAGGCTGGAATGGGAAAATTACCTGCATAAAAAATGCCATCCCTCTTCCCAAGTGTTAATATCTTAACCTAAATCAGTCCCATTATTCAGTGAGGGAGCAGGAATAGGGCTGTTAAAGCGTACACACTTACATCTCAAAAATATTCCAACTGTGCACTCATGGGCACACATTTTCCTGTGTTTAAGGAGTCATTAGCCTTTGTCTCTGCAACCATTAATTTTTCAAGAGTCTTCTTCATTCTGGAAGGAAAAAAAATACTTTTGTTACAATTGCTTTTTAGTAATTTGGACAAGTTTCAAATTATTTATTGAGACATCTGGTCAATATATTTTTTTATTCTCTCATATCTTTCAGAAAGTGTGAGTGTATGTTGGATGATAAAGAGGATTTAGGGGCTGCAGGAGGTCTTCTTCTTTTCTCTGTTTGCCAGTTTGAAACTCATACATTCTCAATCCCCATCTTTTCCTTTGATTTGATGCATTCTGCAAAGCAGTGAAACTGCTGGGTTCAGCAGTTCCACAATTTATCACCTTTTGCTGTAACACAGGATTTTACCCAACTGCAGGGAGAAGGGAAGTGTCCACATAGAGGGAAAGAATGTGTTTTCCTAAAATTTTAATAATTCCAGTAAATGGCAGGGCAGATGCAGAACAGCATGGTGAAATAAACCATCCCTTTATTATCTCTATGTTCATTGCCTGTTTAATACTTTAAAAGTATTAATATTTATCAGCATGCAAAACTATTACTTTAAAATGTTAATTCGTGTTCCATAATTCAGTTGTGATGAAATTATAATCCGAGAATTCCTTACGATGCTGAGTGGAGCTCTCTAAAATAATGGATTTTGTTTCAATAGGAAGCAAGTCGTCAGTTCAGAAGCTGTTCAGGTGTGATGTCTGTGACTACACAAGCACAACCTACGTTGGTGTCCGGAATCACCGCCGGATTCATAACTCTGATAAGCCATACAGGTGAGTGCCAGCCACTGCTGGCTGATGCAGGGCCTGCCTTGCCTCTGACGGTTACTGAACTGCTCATGCAGTTGGGAAAGGTGGTGGTAAAGAACTGCAATTACATTGTTTTACTGCAAATTTGAAGGAGCCACACTTGCTGGTTGACTCAAACTATGTAATTAAGATTTCCTAATTTTTCCAGAATGCATCTTTTGCTGTGGAGGTCTACTGCTTGTTTTCAGTTTGAAGCATTCACATGTGGAGAGGAAAATAATTATGTTATACTATTGGACTTTGGCCAACACTAACAATATGTTTCTCAGAGTCCTTGCACACCTAAGTTCATTTTGGATTTGCTTTGTTGCAAAATGTTCTCCACTGTCATATTACTGCTTTACACATCAGCTGCTACAGAGTGTGGCAAAATTCTGCCCTTGTCTTGTCACCAATTGCCTCATCAATTTCACTGGTTTCAAACAATAGTAACATCCTCACTTAGGATCATATTTTGTAAGGTTTCTACAAGGGTATCATACAGATTTATTTAGAAACTTGGGTATCTAAAATCACATGTAATACTACAGCTGAGGTCCCCAGCAAAAAATAAATCCTGCATTTTCCTATTGGTTGCTGCATAAATTCCTGCAAATTCGATCTGTGCTCATTCAGTGTGGATCTCTGTCCCTCTCTAGTGGCTAGAAAATAGATCTGAGTCAATACACCTTCTGAGCTGATACACTTCTATCTTGAATGTAAATTCTGGAACCTCAACACCTTGAAATGCTGAGCTAAGCCGGGGACTTTCTCTTTTGGATAAACAAACCCAGAAGATGTGTTGTATTTTGATTTGTGCATTATGATGATACCCCGTAACACCAGCAAAAATACACAAGATGTTTACTCAGAGAGCAAGTGTGGAATACAAATAGATTGTTTTTCTCCTCAGAACCATCACTATTACTGTTATTTATTACTTAGTGAGGTTGGAGCAGCAGATACTGTAGAGTGTCTTGTACGTGGTAGTTTTCAAATTGGTGTTAGCAGCCTGTTTTGATTTAGGAACCCTTGGAAATTTTCCACTGGCGATACAGACTGCTGCATACTAAATACAAACCTACCCATCTGCCTTGCTTCTCTTATTATTTTTTCATAAACCCCTTAGACAAATCTGAAAACCTGGCAGGATACTTAAGACACAGTCTGAAAACTGTAATGATCCAGTATTTATGGTATTTCTCCTTCTGAAACATGAATTCCTCAAGCTTTCCATAGTATCAAACAGCAACCTACTACATTGCTGCCATTCTGAGAGCTGTAAACATTTTATTATTTGTTTGACAAAACATGCTGGAAACTAAGCTGTGCAGCCTTAAATGATATGTTTTTGTAGATTTGATACGTTTTAGATTTTAATACTGCACAATTAAATCCTTTCAAAAATATAATGAGTATTCTCAGGCTAAGTATCCTGCAGTCTCAAACTGTTTCACGCCAGAGGTCAGACTTTATAACTGGACATTTTACCGTTTCAAAAAAAGAAACATCTGAAGTTTTAACAAATACATATTAGAGTTTTAGCTGAGCTTGATGGTTTCTGTTTTAATATGGTAGATACAGGAGGTTGTGTGGTAGTATATTGATATTTATGAACAACATGGAATTTGTGTAATACTTTGGGATCTAAATCCATGGATCTAAATTTAGATCTAGACTGCTTTATGTATTGGTTTTACACAAAGGTATTGTGAGAGAAGTAAAAAAAAGAAAAGAAAAATTTGAACGGCATGATCTGACACACTTAAGGCACTTAAATCTGAATTTGTTGATCTTGTTCCTGACTTCTTTTTCAGCAATAAAGCCCTGAAACTTAGTTGTTTTATTACTAGTTTGGCTTTTACAATGTCATGAGAACATTGCCGTTGCATTAAGTAGAACACATATTCTTGAGGAGCAAAGCTCTTGTCTAAGTACTCTCCATCCCCTGCAGCTCTTAGGGTCACATTGTGCCTTTGGTAGGGCTGCACCCTGTCACCTGCATCCTCACCTCCCTTGTACTTAGTGATGCTTACCCACATCAGCAGAGGTGCACAAGGGAGATTTCAGAAAGAAACATAATCTAGATGCCTAGTGATGCTCGCCTAGAGGTGGAGGCTTTTTTGGGCTGCACAAGATTCTCACTGCCCAACAACTGCAGGTCAGTCTTTGCTTGGACTTCTGTAAATATTGTTAGTCCTCAGCTGTAGTCTTTCTAGGTACCTTTGCATTCTCGAAGATTTGGGTTTGGAACAGTGTCAGCAGTGAATTGTCAGATTAGTTCACTTGTTGTTGTCTCTTCAGATGTCGCGTGTGTGACTTCGCCACCACAAATATGAATAGCTTGAAGTGCCACATGAGGCGGCACCCCCAGGAGCATCAGGCAGTGCAGCTCTTGGAACAGTACAAGTATGTAACGGGGCTCATGTGGCAAAAAGCTCTGACAGCGGGGATTTTGTTATGTTAAAGCAGTGTTCAGATTCTATTACCTTCCCTCCTAGAGTCATTCTTTGTTCCACAGGGTTGTTTGGGGTTGTTTGGGTTTTTTTGAGAGACATTTGCCATGGCATTCCCAGGTGATGCTTTTGCTGGCTGATTAAACACGTCCATGATTTCCCTCTGGGACAGTATTCAGCTTTTGCTTTCCAGAATGTGGTGGTTGCACACAAACTGCCTATTGCAAGTAGTTTCTGGGCCGTGTTAATTACCTAAGCATGCCTGGAATTATTTGGGAGATTGTATGTGCCAAAACCATGCTGTGGCACTTCTAACATTTGACATTATAGATGGGTAAATTCCAGTATCCAGGAATGTTCTCTGGCTTTGTTTAATATCCCAGTGTAGGCACAGTCTTTGGATGTACATGTCAGTTGGAAACCAGGTGGGCATCACCTAGTCAAGAATTAGTATGAACAGTCGTTAAGTGAGGAGTGTCCCTTATAGTCTGTCCATAGATATGGGTGGTGTATATATATGTGAGAAAGCTGGCATAAATGTGTGTAATTGTCTGCTACTAATGTGCAACAGAAAATAGAAGCTGGGAAGGGAAAGGAAAGAAAATCAGAATATTCTGAATATTTCGTATTGGAAGATTTTAAAGGCAATATGAAGAATCCAAATAAAGCACACTCACATAAAAGTTTCTTCTGAAGAAAAGCTGCTTCTACAACTTAAAAATCCTTCCACTGCATTCTTCCCCAAAATGTTCCTAGAAGCATTAAGTTCTATTTGCTCAGCTGTTCTTCCCATACTTTGCTCAGCTTATACTTCCCATACTATTGCTGAGTGCTCTTAGTATTACCAGAGATTACTGAAAACCTCCACACTTTGGTCCCTGATCCCCAAGGAATTAGTGTATCCAAAGCTGCAAGATAATTGTTTCCTCAGTGTATCAATTTAGAATACACCTGAACAGTAAAGTTTAATAATTCAGCACAAGTTAACCAGTAAGGCAGGTCATGCTATGGCATTGAAAGCCTTACACTACTAAACTCCATGGTAAATAATTTTGTTTCTCTGAGAAAGTGTTGCATATTCTGTAACTATACTGTAAGTATATGATCATTAACTGCGGTGCAGCATGCTAAAAGCTGTTGGAGTTTCTGTCTGATTTGAACTGTATGCTAAAATAGTTAACAGTATTTGGCTCACAAGATACTGTTCTCAGCAAAGTAAATTTTATTAGTAAATCACTTGAGTAAATTAATGAGCTTCAAAAAATGAGAGTATTTAAAAGGGGATGAAAATGGACACTGGGCTGTGGCTTCGTTGACTGTGTTCCCAGACACTGACCAAGCGGTGTTAGTGACACAGAAAAATCATATGTATGGTAAGACTAGTGGGCACATTAAATGGAGTTAAGATTATTTTTTTGATCTTTGTGTTTTACAAAAACAAATTATTTTGGCCTAATTTTATCTATAAATTAACTATAAGGTCTGCCTTTTATCTAATGATATATTTTGTACCAGCCTTATTAGAGATACTAAGATTCCTAATCTGAGAGTGCACCCTCTTATCTTTGAAAGCATCCATTTTCTTTGTAAGGGTCCAAATTAGAAGGAAAAGAGACAAATAGGATCCTACATTCCAAATCAAGCAGTAGAGAAAAGTGATCTAGAAGGACATGCCTGTTGTTCCCCAGCAGGACAGAATTATCTTGCTACATAAGCAAGGTAATGTACCGTGCTTTCACCTAACTTGGGAGATTTTTGCTGTTCTCTGCAATCTTCTGCTGAGCAGAACTAATTTCCTGTATGTGATTATTTGCAGGGCATTTAAGGACCCTACTGTCATTAAGAAAAGGTGTAAAACCTTACTGAATTTAGTGTATAATGTGGTTTCATGTAGGCCTTCCTGTGTTTCTAGGTTATATTTCTGAAAAGGTCTTAAAAATTTACAAAAACATACTTGTATTGTGGTAATTTTAACAGACTCGTAGTAACACACTGGGATCACATTGCTTGAGCAGAGATGCATTCCTAGTTATAATTTATTAGAGCAAGGTCACCTTCGATTGATTCTGATCTTTTCCACGGCATTTGGGGAACTGAAGCCTTCCAAAGTAGCAGGTAGCTGAGCAAAGTAGCTTTTTTGTCCAAAAGACAGATCTGCTCTGAAGTGATGTCATGCAGTATCACTCATCCCCTTCATGCTGAGGTGACTAATTTATCATCGTAGAAAACACATAGAAAAACCTCCTCTGATGTATATCTGTGCATGAAAAGGGTTATACAGGATTTGATCAGTCTTGGGTTTTTTCTGTCCATAAATATACACTACATCTCTCTGTAAATAGGATTTATTCTTCAAGGTTTTGTTCTTTACTGCATAAGATGGTGTTTTACAGGGAAATAGAAAATGTAGTGTTGTGGTACCCGAGCTGATGGAAAACTCTATGGGGAAAATGATCACCTGTCTGCATCTTGATCTGTGAATATATTCCGAACCTGACCTGTCCTCAGCAATCTGCTGCAGCTGATCCTGCTTGAGGGGCTGGATTGGACTAGGTGACCTCAACAGGTCCCTTCCAACTTCAACAGCTCTGCGATCCAATAAACTACTACCTGCTACACCAGGAAAGACTTTATTAGTTCAATTGACATAATTAGTGCTAATTACACAGCTCCTGCTTGGTTCAGAGCAATGGCAGAGAGAGCTCACTACCTCCCTTCCAGATGCTATGTTTCTGCACTCATCAGAAATACTGCATTTTTGCAGAGCTTAAACAGTTGTAACAGCCCAAACAGATAAGATTTCAATTCAGTTGTTTAGGAAATAAAAAAAAATTAGACTTAAAAATTCTCAGACCCCAGAAATAGTCTTTAAGTTTCAGGATGAAACTTTGCAAACTAACATGACCCAGTTATGAAACTGAAAAGGGGGACCAAGAAGAAAGTTCACATGGATCTCTCTGCTTACTCATCCTTTTGGAAAAACTAAACCATTACTAAACAAATAAAATTTAACTTCTAAATGCTTCTCTTTTTCCTTCTCTATTTTTTCCCCCAGATGTTCTCTCTGTGGATATGTATGTAGCCATCCTCCATCCCTGAAGTCCCACATGTGGAAACATGCAAGTGACCAAAATTACAACTATGAACAAGTGAACAAGGCTATTAATGATGCAATTTCACAAAGCAGTAGGTATGTCTGATTTACTGTCAAGCCCTATTATCTTTCAAAAGACCCAACCCTGATCCAAAATAAAGTTCTTATCAAAAAGCAACAGCTGGATATTTTAATGTTTGTTTTGGTTTTTATTATTATTTCAGGTTTCAAGGACAGCTCGCTGACAAAACCTTATTAGAAGGCACAGATGAAAGTACAGTACCTATACTAGGAAGTTCAGACAACTTGGTGTCTTTTACAGAGTCAATTAACCAGACTTCGAATGAAATTTCAGGTTCTGATGAAAATGAAAAACCTAACTTGATGAATACCTCATGCAGTTTAGAAAAGAACTCCACTCTACCCCATCTTGGCACAGAATACTGTGTTCTTCTCTTCTGCTGCTGCATTTGTGGTTTTGAGTCTACCAACAAAGAAAATCTGCTGGATCATATGAAAGAACATGAGGGTGAAATCATAAACATCATTCTAAACAAGGACCACAGCACGGCTCAGAATACAAACTAGGTGAAGCAGTAAGTTAAGAGAGGATTTCCTAGAGTGAATATTTTCTTTCTTTGCTAATTTTTGCCTGAGAAACTTGCTAAGGAGAAGAATTGCGAGCAAAACTTGATTCCCCATCCTGAGTTCTTGTTTCAGTAGGAGTACAGTGTTTTAACCAGGGACCGCTGAATCATTTAAGAGATAAGTATAAGGTGTGGAGAATAGAAGGATCCATTTTAACCTGCTACATCTTTATATGGTGCCAAGAATGTAGGATTGTTGGTTTTTTTCTTTTCCTGTCAGGTACTAGTCAGTAATAATGCATTAGCACAGTACTTTCAAACCCAAAGGTGTGAAAGCTTTGAATCACTTGAAAAGCTTTTTTCTTCCTCCCTCTTTGCTGTTTGCCAAGTAATTCAGCAAAGAAGTTTTCTGCTCTCTTTTTTGAAAGATGATCTGGCAACAGATCAGATAAAAATGTTACAATATGATCTGGTAAACCCCCCTGCCTGGATTCTGGAAGGTGGGGAGAGGGGAGGTGGGCCAGGGCATGTGTGTGCTGCATGCACACACAGGAATTCCATTTTTCCCAGTCTATTTTTAAGGCCTTACAAACTCCCAAGTCATTTTTCAACAAAGACTGCCATCCTTTCCATCGATTTAGAGCAGCAGGAGGTGAAGGGCCTAGAAGCATTTTGTTAATAACAATTTGTTTGATTGGATCCTGACTACAAAACTGCCGTCTTTTCAACTCATAGTGCGTGACAGATTATTTTTTATAACAATAATCTGTTGTTTCTTTGTGGTTTTCTTGACACATTCAGCTGAATTATTTTTAAAAAGAAAAGCTTAAGATGTCACTTTCCATTTATGGTGATTATTTTGCAGTATGGATGAGCAATGTTTTTAATGATAACGAGATATTAACAATAATTGCCACAAAGTGGTGTAGATTACATCTATGTAGATTCCAAAAGATGTAGGTGAGCACAAGCTGGGATTTTGAGAAACGCCTACATGCTTTGGCAATCTTTGAAATGCCACTGGCTGGCCAAATTTCCCACTTGTCTGTCAGAGCTGTAACTGTAGAAATAATGAGCTGAAAGATAATTTTCCTGTAGAAAATCATATTTAAAAAAAGAAATGGCAAACAATGTCTTAAGCCAAAGCTGTATCCAGTCACTTAGTGAATAAATTTTCCTAGTGCCTATAGTATGGATTGATAAAGGGAATTAGAGATTACTTTGTTGTCTAAGAAACACATAGAAATCTCACCCTTATAAAACCTTTAGCTTCTAAAATTACAGTGTGGGGCTTTTTTGGTTTGTTGTTGTTTTTACAGTTACAGCAGTTAGTAGTAGTAGATACTCATCTATGTATCAGCATGGAATATTATTATACTGGCTAGTTACCTGGCAACTTTGTTCGGCTTATTAAGTTGGCTACTTAATTTTTTGAAAGTTTCATCAAGGGAGGTAGTAGCACTTGCAAAGAAGCCCTTTAGCAGCCACATTTAAACTTTCTAGTTCAGGCATGTATTCCTGCTTTTAGTGAATGGCAGATGCACAGCAGCTTGCCTAGCACTGACACAGGAATGCAGTGACCTGATTTTTAGTAGCTCAGTACTTACAAAGTTCCTTACTCTTAGGAAAACAGTGGTTTCTGGTTCCTTTATTTACACCCTTCTGCCAGCAGAAATCAGCTGCAGCTGTAAATGTGAGAGGCTGGCACATGGAGTGTCTGTATTCTGCTAGCACTGCCTGGAAGTGGCAACCAGGAAAAGAAAACAGTAACAGAAGTCACAGCTTCATGAAGCAGCACAAAATGTAGAGGCCAGGGTAAAAGCACTGAGATTTCAAGTACCTTTGATATTTGTTTTCAAGAGATTTCCTCAATTTGACTTCTTCTTTTGGGTTAAATAGATATTATTTTGTTTATAAATTAGATAGCAGAAAGTACACATTTGACTTGAAGAATTGGTCAGGATGTAAGGTCAATGTAAGGTCAAATTTTTTGTTGAATTTTTGAGATACTTTAAATACATATGTGAAGTTAATTATACATTATTTTCAGTTAATAGTTATTTTTCATATTCCTACAGATGGATTTTACGTTTGAAAAACACATGATTTATTTACATGATCCCAAATTCAAGTGGAGATAATAAACTTTATTGGGATATTCATGGTGTCTTACTGACACTGCTATTTTACCTTCAGTATAGAATTAATGTGAAAATACTGCATTATCTGGAATATATCTCAACTTTCTCATCCAGAAATCCCATTTGTTGGAAAAATTAAAGGACAGTAAGATCCCTAGTAATGCTAAACTACCAGTCAGTATTCACAGAAACAATATTTACCACACTGTTACTTTTGTGTAATTATGTTAAAGTTGCTCAGCTAGTGAAAGATAAAAAATGAAAAACTTGTATTCATAAGCTAAGAAGGAGATGGCAGTGAACCAAGACTTAAAAAGCCAGTAACCTTGAATCAAAATGAACAGCTCTGGTGTGTGTGGAAGCCACACTTGCAGTGCTCTGTGCAGTGCACCAGGAATCAGTGCACTGGGATTACCAAGCAGGATGTGTCTATTCACAGTTGTTCTTTGCCATCCTGTTGCTTTGTTCCTTTTGACCATGTGTTCCTGTAAAACAGTAGAAAGCTACTTGCTTCTAAAAACCATTATCAATCCTAACAAATGCCAACAGAGAATTCTTTCCCATATGCACAGAGATTTACTTTTTTTAGCTGTCTCCATGCTGCTTGCAATTAGTTACCCACTCACAATTCCCTTGGACTTTGTCAGAAGTTCTGCATGTGAAATAATTATAGATTTAGTTTTTCGGAAAGCAAATTGTTTCTCAGGTTATCTGCTTTCGAAAGTGTATGGCTGGCTTGGTTGCATGTTTGTAAGGGGTTTTAAGCACATTTCAAAGTCACTAACACTGCAAATTTCCCCTTTCTTTAAGCTTTTAAACTATTTTTGTCTCTTCAGTCACAGCACTATCAGGTGATCAGCTATTCAGGTGCTGTTTGTTTAAATTAGATTTTATTCTGTGATACAAACTGTAACTTGCAGCTTTGTTTGCAATGCCTATACTTCCACTAAAGAGCAAACTTCATTCATACTTGGCTGTACTGAAAAATGGGTGCGTATTTCATCTTCCCGATTTATGCTTGGCCTGGAAAAATAGTGGGATTCAGTCAGAGTTATTGTATTTTCCTCTTTCATAAGCACTTATTTAATCATTTGAAGAAATGTACAGTTGGTGCTCAAAGTAACATTTGTTAAGATATATTTAATAGAAATTTACATTTGCATTTGATATTCATGGACATGGGTACATGTATTTTTTTAAGAAAAGGTATTGTAACACTATGGCACTGCTTTTATAGCCAAAGTATAAAAAAATTTAGAAAACTGACATGTAAAGACTGCAGTTAATTCTGATACTGTATCTTATTAAATAGGATGAGTTTTGTTTTATAAAGTTATCCAGCACATAAAGCTGCATGCCTTAAGCTCTCTCTAGGATTGTGTTCCTGATAGGCGACTCTTTGGAACTATGAAGCAAAGTCTGTAGTACTACTTTAACTACCTTCTGGAATACTGTACAATGGTAGAATAATTTATTTTGCTTTACAGGAGTTTGTCACGTATTGACTTTAATATTGTATTTTGGTAATAAACTTTTTTTTGTTAAACGCCTTAGTCACTTTTATTTGGCCTCTATGAAATACAAATATGGAAAATCCAAACACTGAACCAGTGTTTAGAGAGAGAGAAATCTGTTTAAGTCAAAAAGTATTTGACATACTTTACTGCCATTTCTTACTCTTGTATGAAATTATTAGTATTAGTTGTTATTATTAGTTTTAATACTGCTAAACAAGTTTTATCAAAGAGGAAATATGAAACTATTAAGTCAAAATACTTGTAAGCCTGCAGGCGGTTAGGGTGGCACCATGCTGAAGGAAAGAACTGCAAATTCAAAATTCATAATGAAACTAGTGGGAATTTTTTCCCTTATTTAAATAAGAGTGAAAGCCTTAAACAGCTTTTTTTCAGGTGATTGACTTTTGCTTTTCCATCATATAAGCTAAAACATATCTTGAAACCTATTTTTAAATATACAGCATATTTCTTGGCCTTGCTGGAGCTTTTCTTCCCATCTTTCTCAGGAAAAAAATAAAGTCAGTTGGTGTTGCTGGGGAGAAAAGAGATAGTATGGCCAGAATACCCACTGCTGCTATCAGCATGGTTAACAGTTACATAAACAAGCGATCTTTTGCCATTTTCTTGTTATTATTAGGGCCCTGGGCCAAATATGTTGAAATAAAAGCTGGAACCAGAAATGGGTTTAGATGCAACACTACAGAATGCTGTGTCATGCAGCTTTTTCACATTTCTTCTAATGCAAAACCTGGGAAAAAAGCTCTCTGCAGTAGGATGTGGCATCCAGGTATTATCCTGTTCACTGGGCTAAAATACCTCCCTCACTTCAGCTGAATAAAGCACAAGACCCTCATCAGAAGTTTCTTCCCCCCCAATAAATAACCTGGTTGTGTCGTATCACAAATAGGACTGGACCCGGGGCTGGCTGGGATAGAGCAGCACAGATGGGTCCTGTGATGATTGTAACACCCCTGGGAACTGGGAGAAAAGGATCGAGAGCCCTGCCACACATCAGTGGGATTTAATCACTCTGTCCCAGAGCTTTGGCAAGTGTTAAGGGTGGGAATTGCTGCAGAAAGTTGATGCACCCCACTGTGCTTTTATTTTGCATCCCTTGTAGGCATGTTTGGAAACGAGCTGTCACACTGAGCCACTCAGGAAGGGAGACACCCTTAGAACTGACCTGATCTAAGATTAGCTGGGTAACGAAATTCACAGTTGGTAAAACCAAGATTCCTTGGCCCAAAAGCAAAAACTTCAGGACCCAGACAAACTTTGAAAGTTGAGAAAAGAGAGAACCCAGAAGTTTGGCATTTGCCACACACCACACGGCTGTTCAACAGCAACTCAAAATGCTGCGGGTTTAGACTTAAATTACTGGAGCAGAACTTGAGTCCTCCTGCTTTTCTAGTTCATGACAGCTCTTTCTACAGTACTGAATGTGACAATCCAAGAGAAAATGCAAATAAATTAAATCTCAAGTTTCTTCCAACCATTTCCTGTGCGCAGTGGTTTGTAGATGTTTGGCATTTGCTGGGATTATGGGCAGCTGGGTACTAACATGAAGACTTCTCTACTTTGATCTAGTTGGAACAGAATGAGCAAACAGAATATTGTTAAATATCCTTTTGTTATTTCGGCAAGTAAAAAAGCCAGCATTGCAACAGTATTATAACAATACAGTAATGATATAATAATCAGTATTACTGATTGCAAGCTACAGTCTGGTGAATTTTAATTTACAATTTTCAGATATTATTATCAATCTGGAAGCTCTTTGGTTTTTCTGTATTCTCACAACTTGAAACATTAAATTTCTATCAACAGACATGTTGCCTAAATAATAAATTTTTTCAGTGAAAATATGTTAAATAATAACTCCATTTTTTCCTAGTGCTGTATTTAACCACTTACTGCAACAGGAAATGACTTATTAAATTATACAGAATTGAGGAAAAATGCATTTTTTATTTCCCCTAATTAATCTTCTGCTATTTGAAACTTGAACAATAGGTGTTAGTACTTCAAAAGGAAGGTGACAGCCAAACATTCAGATGCATTAACAACTTTGTAAGGCTGTGTAGCATAGTTATATTACACAAATTTTTTAGTTCTAATAACACTGTTCTGCAATGTAGGTTGTGTTAGTACTTCAGGAAGGTCAGTGAGATTTGTACTGCTGGTCCTGTGCAATCATTCCCACAAAACGGAAAACTTAGCTGAGCATAGTGACTTATCACATACAAATCCATTACTTCCATGCATGGTGTCATAAAACACAGGAGAATTATGTAAACTCCGCCCTTCTCAGGGATTTCTAAAGCTTTTCACTGATTATGTTTTCTAAACCATTTCTGTAACCTCTTGTTCTTGTAGAATTTACAAATAGTGGATAAGTAGAATTTTTATTCCAGGAAATATCTTCCACAGCATCCCCTTTCTTAGAAAATTTAAGTACATTATCTGCTTTACACAAAAACGTACACACACTCATGGCATTTATTTACACTGTAAAATTTCTTATGTGTATACAATATGTTCATTTCAACAAACACATGACATTTATGATGTGGCAGTGATAAAAGGAAGGTAAATCTAATGCCCATAGTAAGGCCCGTATTTATTTAGTTTTCATTCTTAGTTTAAGCATTCCCCACAAACGTATGACCTGCCTTATTGCTCAAAAAAACTGAACCCAAAACCAAAACAAGTATGGCTGTAAACTGACTTACAGTAGAAATGTTTAACTATTTGGAAGGCTTAATCAGAGGAAGTAAGATCATTTTGTTGGTTCTAAGAAATACTCACAAAACAAAATAGGCATGCAGAGCAGATACTGAAAATCTCCTGATTTCTACTGTCAATGGCTTCGAAGTTCAGAATGACCAGGATTATTACTACTTAAAGTTTTCTTGGTGTCTCTGAACATGCTTTCTAAGAATTGGCTTGTCCTGCTCAAAATACTGAGTTTTTCAATGAACCAAGGTTGTGGAATGAGGAAAAAAAAATTATTGCAGTACTGTAAAACTGTGAAGAAATCAGCTAAATAATGTCCAGAAGAAGTGAACTCTTATGTCAGTCAATTCCGCGGAATTTATATGGATTATTGGGGAATCAGCTTTCTGCGATAGGACCTGGAGTCGGTTTGTTGGTTATGGCTTCATGAGGCATGGTTTTTTCTACAGTAACTAAAGACAGTGCAAATAAAACTTAAAATAAAGACTTATTGCAGGGGTAGGTTGTACCCATTAAGTAGAACAAAGTCTGGTGTTGCCGTTATCTTCCAGCTACAAAAGGTCTTTTCCCCCTTTAAACGTTTATGGTGCAGTTAAGCAAGAAATACAATGGAGCTTATAATGAGTTGAACAGAAGACGCAGCTCTCATTTCAATTTGAAAATCACACATATATGGTACTATATGAGGAGGGCGGATGGGGGGGGCAGTGAGAAATACATTAAAAAAACACTACAAATAAATTCTAGGGCACTATTTTAGCACAGCATCCTCCCCGCCGGCTGAAGCCCGGCGGGACAGCGCGGCACTCGGGGGGCAGCGGGCCCCGCTCCCGGGCCCCACGGCCCCGTTCCCAACAAGGGATGCGTCGAGCTACACCCTCACTGTCTCTCGGTGCCGGATTTCCGCCGCACGCCCGCCCTGGGGAATTTAAACCAGCGATGGAAAGGCAGTCGGGGCGGGGGGGCCGGGCCTGTGACGGGCGCCTGTGCCCGCCC
>VZTD01000486.1:3208137-3308003 GCA_013397725.1 Rhagologus leucostigma
CCCGGCGGCGCCGAGCCCTGCGGCACCGGCGTGTGAGGAGCGCTGGCACCGCGCACAGCGAGCGGGGTGGGGATGAGCATCTTACCTTCGTTAATTAATTGTCAGGTGTGCTGAAAACCAGCTCTTCCAAAGCGTAAGCTCGCGTAGTTCCCCATGTGTTTTCCCAGGTGTGTGAGGAGGAGGCGAAGCTAATCCGCTGCAAAAGCTTTAAACAAAGTTATGTGGTTGAGGCGTGTTCCCTGCAGCGTTGCCAGCACCAGCCAGTTACACCAGTGCAGCACAAGGACCAGCTGTTGCTCGCTGGGGATGGAGCGGGTTTGTGCCTTCAGGGTGGGATGGCATTGATTCAGAGTGGCGGGGCGAGAGCGGTTCTGCGTATGGACCGTGCTCTGAGAGCTCAGAGCACCTGGCAGGTGACAGGGCAATGACTGGCTGAGCATCTTGGCTTGTGATGTTCTCAAATTCTATGGTGTATAAAACATCAAGCATTTTTTTTAATGCTGTCTCTAGTTTTTTATAACACGTGTTCTGTGCCATCATTTTTGCATGTCTTGGCCCCCTTTTTTGGGGGTTTCCTGAAAGCCAGGATTTGAATGACTGGCTTCATATTTTAGGCACCCAACTGAAATACACTGAAAAGATTAATTTTTCTTTGAAGGGCGTAGACTTTTTTAAGAAGGGGAGCCTGGTGTGCATTTTGAGTCAAGGGCTAAAAAAATGAGTCAAAGTAATGAATTATTCTGAAAACCTGTTCAAGAGTATGTAAAATGGTGAACGTAGGTCTTTATATTATAAAGTTAAGATAATGTTTTCTATACTTTCACTTGCTCTCTGAGTGGTACAGATTTAAAGAAAAACCTTGCATTTTGGTAAGATAGACTTCAGGTATAGTAGAGTTCTATAAGTCAGAGTCTGCGATGTCAGTAAGATGTGGTTTTATTTTCACATATTTCATGCAGTGTCAAGTGACTGTTTGGGTAGGAAGATGCATTGCTCATGTGTGTCCATTTAGGAGTCAGGCTGAAGAATAATGAATTAAAGTGGCTGACATCATGACAACCATAAGACAGAGAAGGGTTGGAAAAGGTACAGAAGCAGCTGAAGATCAGCCTTCAGAGGAGACAAATGTGAAGCCTGATGGAAAAATTCTGTCTGGTGGGTAATGAAAAGAAAAGTGACATTATGGCTTTTTTGTAGTGTTATCTTTTGATCTGTCCTAAGCACAGGTCAGAACTAGGTATGTACCAAAAGCATTTCCATACTTGAATATCACAGAATTAATTGGATGAGACGGAGGGTCTCATGTAGATTGCTGCATGTTAGTCTTATCTTTACTTTAAAATCCTGATTTAAATTGGTGAGAAGAATTTTTTTTCAATTTATTATTGGTGACACACTATAAAATTTTATGTAGCCATCCAAATTCTTGAAAGAATCCCAGTCCAAATTGTTGGTAATGTAAAAGGATTTGAAGACAGCTGATGAGATGTACTTAAAAATAGGCAGGTTGCATATAAAATCTGAATTTAACTGCAAACTTTTGCTTTTTAATTTACAGGACACTAGTTAGGTAAATTTAAAAGAGAAACATTAAGTGTCTTAATTCCAGGATCTGTTTAAGTAATGAAATTCTGAAAACATTTTTGTATGGAATTACAGCTTCAGAGCTGACAAAGTTCATTGTTTTCAGGGGGATTTTTAGATCAACTTTTTTTAAGGGATGTTTTGATCTAAATTCTAAATGTTTCTCTGCATTTTGGCAGATGAAAGGAAAGTTACATTGTTGTTTCTGCACAAATACACTTGGGCTATATACAAAAAGGGAAAGTGATCATAGTTCTTCTGCAGCCCAGCCCTCAGTTCCATGGACTTGCATGGTTGGAACCCTCAGGTAGATGTCACGCACAGTATAAAATAGCCATTTCAAAGACACAATCCCAGATCACTAATCCACATTAAACCTTACATCAACTTTATAAAAACAAACAAAAACCCCAACAAACTCAAGCCCCAGGAACGTAAGTGTACAGTGAAGGGCTGGAGGTACCTAGAAACACATCCTTTCTTTCCCATCATCCCGTCCCTGATCTTGCTCCCATGTCAGCAGGAGGCCATCTGCAATTCAAAGCATGACACCATTATCAAAGGCTGCTTTGGCTGCTGCTCAGTCTCTTTGTGGGTATTTAGTGAGGCTTCTGAACCTTTGCTGTTGTTTTTACAAAAACCGAGCAAACCCCCCAAAAAAGGAAGCCATTTTTAGATGGAGATAGAATTTTTAGGAGATATGAATTTCTTACTTTGTGATCAGTCATCCTGTATTGCTTGAATTTAAAAAGTTCTGGAAGATATTCCAAATCAGATACACAAATTAGTTATGGCATTGAGCTAAAATTATATAGGATTGTGGTGTTCTTAAATTTAAAGTATACCAGTTGAGGCACACTTTGTTTCACTTTGTATGTAAATAAAATACTCTGATTTTCCTATGTAGAAAATAAAAAACACATCTCCATGAAGGTGTGTTAAAACCATGTATCCTGTTACCTGCAGAATGTAAACTGCACTAGCACAGGCAATGTATAAATGGCTTTCCAAAATCCCTATAGGTTCAATTATGTGTTTCACAATTACAGACTGAAATATTTTTCTTCCAAGATCGTACAGGTGGAAAGCTGTGGAACATACTCTCAATAACTGTTGGTGGAATTGTTGCCATCTCTCTTGGACTTCTTACTTCTGTTTATGTGGCTACACTGCATGAAAATGACCTGTGGTTTTCCAATATCAAGGTAACAGTCATTTTCCTAGTTCCATCAGTGCTTTTGTGGAGCATTAATTATGAGCATTAGTTGAAATTTCATTTGTTTATGTATTTGTGTTGTAACTTGCTCAAAACCAGAATATTTCTTTTTTAAAAATTCAATTTAAAAAAAGCTGTGCTTCCCTTCCCACCGTACTTCATCAGTTCTATAAATACCTGTCCCCAATTTTTTCTCTAAAAATATTGCTAAAGAGCTCCTGTCTGAGTTGTAGCTGTGGTTCTTCCAAACGTTGATCTTTATCTGCAATAGAATTTCAACATTTTGCTATATGTTTTTCTATGATCATCCTGCTTTCATCCAAAGCAATCTAAAATTAAAATAAAAACCAACAGTTAAAAGAAACAATATGCAAATTCCTGGCACACAATTCTTCAGTTGTGTTTGTACTGTGATACTGTAATGCAGTTTAGGGACAGTCTCGTGGTATTCAATACTAATTTTATATAATGTCATCCTAAATGTGCAAACCTCTAAACGTATTTCAGCCATTCGCTGATGTAAACCCAGCCATTCCCAAGGCCCAGGACTGACTAGTTTTTTCCTAGAATCACTGCAGAGAAAATAATGCAGCTGTACCCATAGCTAAATTTAACCAGAGAAAAGAACAGGTGAGTCATTTCCCTTTCCAATGCCTAAAATTCATTCTGCTAGGTCTGTGTATTGTGTTGTTCAAAGAGTACATATATTTAACTGGAATACTTGCCTTGCAATATATCTTTTCTATGCTAAACACTTTCTGTGTCCCAGAAACATTTATATTCCCCTAATACAAATAATTTGCATTTACTGAAACAGCTGCTGTTGTGTTATACATGTGATTCTGTGTTGTACCCACCCTAATCTTCCCTTGATGATACAGATAGATTGTACACAATATATTGAAGGTACGCCTTGGGTTTGCCTTTTCCTTCCAAAAGCAAGTAGTGAATAATTTCAAGGTGTTGTATATTTTGAAGTACAAGCAGGCATGGGCTTGTGGCAATGTATGAACATAATGGATACAGCTTTTTTATTCTTTCAGGCTGACCCAGAGGAGCACAAAGTTCACTCAGATAAGCAATTCTGTATTTGTAATTAAGTTGTCCCCTCAGTGGATGAAACACTCGTTTTATTTGATAATTACTGTTTTCATTTTAAGTATAACAGAATGCCACCAGATATCAAAAATGAAATAAACCCCCCTAGTTTTTTGTAGTCTGGATTCTGTTGTTTCTGTAGCTCTTACATCATCCCACAGAGGTGATTGATAGCTAGTAACACTGGAACAAGAGCAGTTTCAGCCAATTTGATGGAAAGATTTTAAAAAGCATTAAGTTCATCTACCAGCAGGTTAAAGGAGAAAGAGCTGCAGATAGTCTCTGGTCTCACAGTGTCTCTTCTTCAGTGGGGTGTGATCTCCACAAGAGAATGCATGTGGCTACAGTGCTAATTTTAAACAAAATACTGCTTTAGGAGTAGTATGGGAAGAGAAGACTGCGTACGAAGAGTCTGAAACTTCCTGCAAGGCTGAGGCGAGAAGGCTCATCCCAGTATCTGTAAAACAATACACAGATGTCTCTGTGCCTGTGTGTAGGAGTGTGGTCTCTCTAGGGGTATGTACATGGTTTCCAGCACTTGTGAATTGGCTAATCTTGTCATTACAGCACACAGTACATACTAAGGAAGATAAGACTCTCAAAAATTACATGGAAAATAAGTGGAAAATTTACTTTTTTCTCTAACATTTTATAGTTGGGCCAAAGCATATATTTTTGCAGATATTAACTGAACTTTCAAAAAGTTTGAAAAAAGTACATTTTATTTTAGTTCATACCCCTGCCCAGATTCTCTGAAGGGAGGACTGTAGTCTAATCCTTGCCCCACAATTATTGCATGCCTTGCTTAGTGAAATGCAGAGGTGATTTCATTTCACTATATTTTCATTAAACATAACATACGGAATAAATGGATGCTTTACAAATGCACATCCAATGTTTTATTAACCTCCATGCCTGTGAAATACAGTAGTACATCACCACTGCTCTGCAACACAGAAAAGAAAAATTCTAAATCAGTTCTATTTCCATGTATTTTAAACTACTAACTTCAGTCACCCTGAATTGGCTGTAAATGAGGCAAATTTGAGGATTTATGTTCCTGAAATCTGATACAAAAATTATATAACAATGTATTATCCCCCTGAACTTTATTCCTTTCATCCAATAAGCTACTATTAGTCAGATGATAAGAAGTAATGCTCAGAAGGGTCTGTGTAGCAACTAAATTGAGAGAGGTGTAATGGGAGACTTATTTTGTCATAATTTCTTTTATATGAAGGTACTCTTTTATTTGTGCAGCAGCAGCAGCAGGTCTGCAGTGTTTTTCTGACACTTTTGCACCAGGCAGATGTTTGTACCTGCATCTTGTAGATGCAAAAGGTGGAATTTTTTTTTCTGAAGACCCTACTGATACATGAACACCACAGCTGCATATTTTAAAAGTATGCAGTTGTACTCAACCCTAAAAATTGGAAGTAAAAAGAGTTCATTATGCAAAGTCATGATTCCTAACTCCTAAATAATTGGAGTCAGAATTTGCACACACACTTGCAGTGATTGCCCTTCTGTAATTTCAATTGCAATTCATCGAAAGCCAGTTCAGTTTTGGGTGTCTTCCAGCAATGGTTCACCCAACTAGAAAAACTGTCTGGTCGTTGTTAAACTGTTTTGCTGTATTTTGAATATGGCTTTCAACAGTGCATTGATTTCAGCTGCTTCTCTGTGTGTGAGTCTTGTTCTTGTTTGCTGGTAAATGTGCCTGCTATTATCAATTTGCCATGGTCACAGGAGAAAGACGTACAATTGTTTTCTTACCAGAAAAACTGAAAAAGCACATCTTGAAAAGTGGTTTATGCAATGAAGGAGGTACACAATTGCTCTTTTTTTTCTTTTTTTTTTTGTTTTAATTTCAAGACTTCCTGAAAGAATGACCGAAAAAAACAAAACAGAAAAGATTCAGCATACCATGTCACCTAGTCAGAAGCTGTGTTTGTGTCCCCTTACAGCAGCAATCACAGGTTATCATCACTTACCTTGATCAAATAATTTTGAAGAAAGAAAGTTTGAATCCCTTCTCATATACATTAAACCAACAAACATTTCTGTTTGTGATGGTGAAAGTCAAAACAGATTTCTTATCCAAAAATCCTTTCTCAGTTTTCTTTAAATGTTCTGGCATAACACGTCTGAAGTGGCTTGTCTATTTTCAGTGATTTTCAGTAGCAGTTTAGTGGCTGCCCCTCCACTGTAGCATCTTTTAGGAACAGAATCTGCTATGAAAATAACAAAGTGGAGGCCACCTCTCATGTCAGCCGTTGCATTGCTTGTTCAACGGCAGACTCTGAAGAAATTTTGAACAGGGATGAGCCAAGGCCATGTAGCAAATTAATACTGTAAGAAAAACAGATAAACTTCAGAGCATTCATTTCTTTGTCACTCCTTCTGAGTAAGCATTTAGATACTGTTACTGATTTTTTCCTTTAATAAAATTGCTGCTTGCAGGAAGTCAGGAATGAAAATATAAGATTGTAAGGCTTTCGGGATAAGAATGCCAGGATTTAGTCTGTGAAGTGCTCATATTTTCCATTTTTACATTTTGAATACAAAACAAAGATTTTTGCCCAGAGAAGCTGTGTCTGCCCCATCCCTGGAAGTGCCCAAGGCCAGACTGGAGGGGGCGTGGAGCAACGTGGGATAGTGCAGGGGGTGGCACTGGATGGGCTTTAAGGTCCCTTCCAACCCCAAACATTCGATGATTCTATGAAGAAAGGTGGGGAAACAGGTAATGAGAACTGTACAGAGCGAATGCTCAGGCATGAAGGGAAGGAAGGCAGTCCAGGACTTGGGTAGTACCTTCCTACAGAAGTGCCTGTTGAGGTGTTAGGGGTACTTTTACTGTGGGTCAGAAGTCTGATCTGGAACATGCCATTCAAACAGATGGGCTTGAGGTTAACCAGCCAGGAGAGCTGTCCAAGGATTAAACACATTTGCTGACGGCTTGTTCTCAACTGGGAACGTTGACAGCAGCTGTGTGTTGAGTTTCCACTTGTACACTTGAGAAAATTTTCAAATCTACTTGGTCTTAAATTGAAAAACTAATAAATAGTTTCAATTACACAAATTTTGTTTTAGCTACGCCAAGAAAAGAAAAATAATTGGAGCTTTTTTTATGCTCATTATTTATAGAAAAACTCAAATTCAGACTTTAGGCTGCTTGCTCAGCATTCTGAAGGACTTGCTTAAGGAGTTTGAGGAATCCTAAGCTCTAGAGTTTTGCACTGCCCTTGAGGGAAAGTCCTTTGTATTTGGTTGTGAATGCTTAATATTATTAGGATACAATTGCATAAATGGAAATAATATGCAGCTCTCTGTGTATCCCAGAGGACATCATTCTTTATTTTTCTCTTGGAACAGTGATAACTTCTTTGTTAAAACCTCACAAAGTGAATATACAGACAGATAAGTATGTGCTCTTACAATGTTTACCCATAAGTCTGTATGTTTTTATTGACATGGAATGCTAGGAAAAGTATAAATTGCTGTAGAACTGGAAAAGTATTTTGCGTGAATAAAACAGATGTTATCTTAGCATGAAACAGATGTAAAACTCACTAGTGTTTGTCTCATAAAGTATAGCATTTGGTTGAATACAGCTGGTGCCAGGATTACAAATTAATCATGTTTGAATGCATTTTTGCTAATTAGATCCCCCTCTGTGACTCCTCTCTCCCCCTTAATAAATTCCAAATGTTAGCATTCCTTTTTTTTTTTTTCTTTACGAGCATTTAAGAGTCAGCCACTTTCTGGTATTAGAAAACTTTTCAGTAGTGATGAATTTGAAACCAGAGCTCGTTCAAAATCCAGCACTCTCATTTTGCTAAGTGTGTGGCTTTTGGTATGATAATGATTTGTATGTCTTAGGGCAGCTGGAGAGTTTAATTGTGAACTTAGATTGAATCACATGTGGTGTTATCTGATTGACTTTTCTCAGATCAGAACTAATACTGGTTTGTCAACAGCTGACTTCAATAAAACACATGCTTTGAGATAAGAACCTATACTGGGCAGTACAGAGGAGAGGAACGTGATTTTTTATCTAGCTTTTTGTTAGCTCTGAAATAGAATAGATTCTGCTCCAGCAAAAGAGTTGGGGCTGTATAAGAAAGATGAAAGTCTTGGGGTTCTGTGCAAGGTTGCATTAACCAGAATTGCATTCATAAAAGTCTCTGAAAAAGTAACATTCTGTTATTTCAGTAACATTCTTTTGTAAAGAAAGATGAATGTCTTGGTTTGAAAGACAGGTGTCTTCTAAGGAAGGCAGGAGCCTCCCTTGGAATGGAAAATGCAACCCCCTTCCCTCCGAATTATTATAAATTTGAAATTGAGGGGCTTTCAGGCAAAGATATCAGGAATAGAAATAACAGTTCTTTTACTAATATATATATATAACAAAGCAATAATACAGAAACACTAGTTTAACCTGACAGAGCCAGGGTACAACCTGACACCCCGCCGGGCAGGGTGGTGGTAGCAGTCCGATTAGGTGATAGCCACAGTTCTGTTTGAAGTGGTTCTGTTGAAGCGGTGATCTTGTAGAAAAAGGTCTGGTCCTCCTCAGAAAAATCCAGTGGTGGTTGTGTAGCTCTTGTCCTCTGGGAATCCAGTGGAAAAGACTGCCTGTGCTGTTCCAAGCCCCAGACTATATCCAGGTGGGAATGCTTGGCTCCTTCCCCCTGGGCGGAGCATCTCACAGTGGGATGGTGAGTCACAGGGCAAGGCACTGATGGGCCCATGAACAGGAGATAGTCCGGAGGGAGGAGGCAGGGAACATTGCTACACCTGGTTTCAACAGCTCATGAGGATGGTAATAGAATACACTGTAACCCAGGACAATGAACTCATAAGGTTATTTTTAGAAATCACATAAATTTTTTAGTGACTTGCATATACCACATACAGGGATTCCACTGGATTTTCAAATCTCAGTATAAACTTTTTCTAAGTGGATAGAGACCTTTTCTAACTTACTGCTTAGGAGATACATTTGCTGGGATCTTACTATACAAACTACTAAAAAGATCACTAATAATAGAATAATTCTGTATAAGATGATTTAGTTCTCATCAGATTGGTGGTTCATGCGATCTTTGTTTAAATGTGGTTGCCCAAAGCTGTGGATTTGTTAAATTTTATTAGGTCTTCACAACTAATGAGGTAACAAAAGGAAGTGCATTCCAAAGCAAAGAGCTTTCAGATCTCACTAGACTCCATCTGCTGCAATACCAGCCAAGAAAAAGGCATAGTTTGAAATGTACCTGGTTTGAAGTGTACCTAGTTTAAATAATGTGAACATTTTTTAATTAGAAATAAGTTCACCTAGCCCTAAAACTAAGTAAAGAGTCCCCTCTCCTTTCACCTGTAATTTAAGAATGAGAGTGATGACGGCTGGCTTCCTGCAAGAAGCAGTGTTGAACAAGTGGGCAGCAGCATCCCCTGCCAGCTGAAATATCCCTGGCATTATGGTGCAGCCCCCATACAGCACACGGAATTAATTGAGCCTTAAGCTGGCAAAGCCATGGAACACAATGGGATAACTGCATCTGGAAGGAAAGGTTAAATGCACAAAGCAAGGTTATGCAGCTTTACAGTCCAGCTGTGGGCCACTGTGCCCATCTAAGCTTGTCATTTTATGAAAAAATAGTGAAATATCCAAAATATTTCCGAGCAGCATATCAGAATCACAAAAACCACATACATTTCCCCAGTTAAAATTTTGAGTCATTTACACCCCAGCCATTTGCCTATCAGCCTAATTTGTCCATGTATTTTTACCTTTAGTTGAAGTAAGTTGCTTAGAATATGAAACCCAAAGACTGAAGCCTCTCTAGAGGTCGGTTTCCATGGTGCAGCAGGAATTTGAGTTGAAGGCAGCTTTGGATGATGGTGAAAAGCAAATGAAAAGTGAATTTACTATTGAACTTTCACTTGCAGGAGGTCGAAAGAGAAATTTCGTTCAGAACTGAGTGTGGACTTTATTATTCCTACTACAAACAGATGATTCAGGCTGCTTCCATACAGCAAGGTATTGTAAACTGTAAAGTAAGTTTTGCCAGCTGACTATTTTTAGGTTTGGTTGGGGTTTTTTTTCAAATATAGTTGAGAACAAGGCATACCATAACTATGAAAGATAGTGTAACAGTTGTACTGGAGACAGATTGATTCTGTTCATATGCCAGGGAGCCACTAAGTTATAGACATAATAAATTTCACAATGATACATTGGTTTCTGTGCCACACCTTCGTGTGCTGATGAAGGCAATCACTTTGAGGGACAACTTTCATATCTGTTAAGGTTCCAGCTTGCTGGTTTATTCAGTTTATTACTTGCATTTCTTTCTTCTCTTGTTTAATTTGAACTGTGAACTATTTGTGAGAAAGGGCCAATGTTTTTTGCTGTATTCCTGGACAGTAAGTGACACAAGGAGAAGCTTCCAAGGAAATCATATACAGTGATCAGGCTTTCTGTGACAGTCTCATGTTTTCTAGATATTTAGCTGTTGCTCCCTTGCAATTTTACTTATACTACATGTTTTTCAATATTAACTTCACCTGTGATCAAAGTAGTGCCAAGAACAGTTCTCAGGATCCAGAATGTACCACAGATTCTATGCTGGGGATGGAAGTATAAAAATAAATGTTTTATACACTACTAAATATATATAGTACTTGAATTAGCACTGTTAGTCACATTTAAAGCAGGGAAGCTGAAGACCTCAGAAGGTCATGTTGATTCAGAGGTAACGTGTTCTGAATCACTGACTCAAAGTTTGCAGTTTCTGATGAGAGATCCTAAAATACCTTTGAAAAAGTTATTCACTGTTCAAATGAAGATGGAGGGGGAAAATGACAATCTCCTATTTCAATTTCTCTTTATCATTAAGGTTTACATGGTTTAGTATATGACAATAAAACTGAATCTGTGAGGACAATTAACATACTTGAAAGAATGAATGTTTACCAGGAGGTGTTTCTCAGCATTCTGTATAGGATTCTTCCAATTCAGGTAGGCATTTATTTATGGCTTTAGATTGTAAGTGCATTATGAAGATTGCGCAGTGAATCTTAGCTCCCCTTTGTAGATATTTTCTAATTAGAAATATTCCTGATACCTTTTTAATTTGTAAAAGCAAAACCTAATTCATACTAAGTATAATCCCCCCCCCGTGAGTGTTTTAATGTCAACATCAGTATTCTTGTGTTTTACAGCAATACCTAGAGCCTGTTTATTTTTATATCTACACTTTGTTTGGACTTCAGGCAGTTTATGTCATTGCTCTGTATGTAACAAGCTGGCTTCTTAGTGGAACATGGCTTTCAGGGTTGTTGGCAGCTTGCTGGTATATTACAAACAGGTAAGTGAGATTAAACATTCCATCTTTGTAAAATTGTACCTAGTTTCAGAGGTAAGGCATTAAAGCTTTAACTGCATGATTAATTGGACAAAACATGAAACTATCAGGCCTCTCTCCAGTTAGCCAGGAAATGGAAAAAATGTTTAAACAACACAAAATAATTAGAAGATAATCAGAAATTAGCTGACTTATCAGACTGGGTTTTTAAAGGTTCAGGAAGTTTGAGGAGAAAATTTTGTCTTAAATTGGTCTGTGAAAGTGGGCTACATCTTTCAGATGTGTCTGGAGCTCCAGGTGATGTACCCTGTCTTCTCCAGCCTAGGATCTCGTAGGTGTTAAAGACATCTGCATGTAAGCCCTTCAGGTGTCTCCTCACTGCCCCACACCCAGCCTCCAGGGGTTCCTTCCACAACCTCAGCTCATCAGAAGTTCAGCTTCTCTCTCCCCTTATTCCTGTTGACATCTCCTGCACGAAGCCTCAGAGAAAAAAGATGGTAATTGAGCTGTTCTAGTGCTTTATCACTTGAAGAATTATCAATTTGGAGATAAAAACCTAAGAACTGGCTTTATGCCAGAAATAAGCTGCTGTCATGAAGCTAAGACTGGTGACATAGGCTGTTATCTGTAAATTAATCAAGAAAATAAAAGTACAGTCTTGCTTCTACCAGAAATGTTTGATATGTTAATGAGCAGCTCTAAAGGAATTTATCTGCAAGCACATCCACTACAGAATAATTATAGGTGTATGGAGGCAGGATGTTTCTTTCTGCAGATACGAAAGTAATTAAAAGCCACATGCAATGTACAGTATTTCACACATTTCTTTCATGAGGTCATCTCCTCCATTTACAGAATGTTTGGAGGAAATTTGTCCATCTTTCTAATAACTGGTGAACAATGAGAGCTTGTTCTCCTTTATGCAATAGAATAAGTGCATGGAATGGATTTGTATAAAGACTTTCTGTCCAGATGAAGTACATCTGAGGCTACTGAGTAACTCCATTTAGACATTTTTTTCCTCCAGCTAAGCATGTCTCAGATATGTTACTTACTTGCCTTTTTAGCAAATATTTTCTCTACACCAGGAAAAAGAGAATTACTTCTTAACTTTTAATTCAGGTTTTGTAAATTACCATTCTTTGGGGAATTCTTCCATCACATACTGCTTATGTTCAAAAGCTTCAAAAAATGACCAGAAGCTGATAACCAATTAAACTGTGTTCAAACTCAAGGCATTGGGATCACAGTGAATATTATATTCTGTTTGTATTCTTATATGTGCATTTGCAAACCAAAAAATTAATTAAAATGACCTGTGATGTGGAAATACACAAGCTGGATTTTAGGAGTGCTTGTAGTTTGGGGTTTGTTTTCTTCATTTTTAAATTACCCAAGCTGTGCTTCATTAGTAATATGTAATCCATAGTATATTTTTTTTTACAGTTAGTGAAGCTGAAGTACATCATTTATGATGCAGAAACTGTGGATAACTTACAGAACCTTCATAGTGATTTATTTTCAGAGCCAGGTGTGTTGAAGGAACTGGAGTGTAGAGCCTCCATATTTATAAATAAGGAGTTAAAATAGCACAAAGATGCCTGTCATTGCAAGCTCTCTGTCACCGAGCGTTTTCTTGATTTGAAATTTGTGAAACTCTTTGTTTTCTACAGAGTAGATACTACAAGGGTAGAATTCACCATTCCTTTAAGAGAGAACTGGGCACTGCCATTCTTTGCTGTTCAGATAGCAGCCATCACATACCTACTCAGAACTCATTTACAGCCTGTTCAAGAAGTGAGTATTTCTGACAAGTACGACACAATAAAATTAGTAACAGAAAACTGTCCTGATCTGCAAGAACTAAAGCAAATGGATGATACAGTTTCTTTGACCAACAGTCCTTAAATTACTACTCCTCAATTTGATCAAGTAACTGCTATTTATACCACAGTAAAACATGTATTGCATTTTAATCTGGGGGCTGAAACTATCTGAGATCTCACTGTTTTCTTGCAAGTGGTATTACAGGAATAAAACACAGGCATAAGTCAAGAATTTGCAAGTCAAAAAAATGTTTGTTATCCTCCAAGCGGTTACAGCAGTTAGAAAACTCAGTGTTTTAGAAGTGGTTTTAAAATAAAACCAAATTAAGGTGGGTTTTGGTTGGATTTGTTGAGGGTTCTTTTTCCTTGATTGTTTGTGTTTTAATGAAGGAGATTATAAAGTTAAATAAAACTTTGTTCCCTCCTTCTAGAGACTTACACTTGTGGCTGTATTCATAGCAACATTTCTCTTTAGCCTGACTTGGCAATTTAACCAGTTTATGATGCTGATACAAGCACTGGCATTATTCATACTGGACTGCTTGGACATGCTTCCCACAGCAAAGGTAACTTTCTGTTTGGAAATAACCTACTTTTGGTTTTTTGCCTTCATAAAGCCAGCAGCCTTGAAGGTATTTTCCTAACCAGTGGCCTGGATGCCCAGAGTAATACAGATTATACAGTGTGCCTTGTGCTTTGAAGTAATCACAGTGTAAATCCTGCAAGTGTAAAAATGAATGATCAAAACGCCATTTCTGATTTTTTTTTTCACTTTATGTAGTTCACGTCTATTTCATTTTTGTCTACTTTTGTTCAGACACTATTTGACACTTCTAAACACCATCCTAACAGTTGCTCTGATACCACAGCTTTAGCATGGCCTCTCAAAGTTGCCAGAAGAAAAAAGTACCAGAAGAAATCTTTGTGTGAGCTGAAGTCATAGCAGTGTATAAATTTTGTCTCAAGCATTGTGCATCCTTGTTTGCCAGTCAGGGGCAAGCTCTGTACCACAAGGAGGGGGAAGCAGAACACCAGGTTGCTGGGGAGAAGCAATTGTCTTGCCTACACTGACATTCACCACGAAATAACAGCATTGCCCCTGCTGTGTTGCTGAGCTGGATAAGCCAAAAAATAAAACAAGTCTTACTAAGAAGGTCAGGGATCATTGACAGTCAATCTTACAACACAGAAATGTACTGTAGAAGATAAAAACACTGTCTTTGACACTAACATTGCTGTGAAGTTCTACCAAGATCATTTTAGGCATGGCAAAAGCTTGCACTGGTTGAAAAAGGTTCTAACTTTAAGAAAGGTTACAGGAGGATGAAGAGTAATTCATGTAAATTCATTTTAAATTTGAAGCAGACTTGAACTTTACTGATTGTATTAATTTAACTGCAAATGAGTATGGTGGCTGCATATCGAGATAAATGTGGCTTACTTAAGTTTCTAAACTCTTCATTATATCTGCATCTGCAAGCTGAAGTCAACATTTAATGTGACTGGTCAGCTACCTTAAAAGTCAGCAAATTACCAGCTTCATCCTGAGTTATACCAAAGCAGACCACACCACTCTTAGTCTGTACTCATTTCCGAAAGGCGCTACTTAGAACTGCTGGAGTTTGTTGGGCTCTTTGATACTGATTTACACCACTGCTGTAACACAAGACTGAACTCAGAATCTTTATGTGAGGTAAAATGTGTGTTTTGGTACCAATGTGTCAGAAAATCAGCTGGGGTTTAGTGTTTACATTGAACTGAACACTGACAATAGTTTAGCGTAACCTGAAAGGGATTATACTGAGCTATTACTGCAAAGTTTGAGAAGGCAGGTGATGTTTGATAGCTGAACTGCACTGAGCCATAATGCGTTAGTCATAAAGACATCACAGAGGATACAGAAACACGTCTTGGACTAAAGAAAATAAAAACATCTTCCAAATATTAAGTAATTAATATTTTCCTCACACTGCAGTTATTTAATTTGCCTGCTTGATTATAGGATCAGGCTTCTTTAGGTATAAAATGGGCATAAAATATTAACCTAAGTAGTTCGGGACATAAATATGAAAAGGATATAGTAATGGCTTTAAATGTAATGATTTACTGCAAGATGATATGTTCTTTGCAAAAATAATTGATGTTGAAATAAATTATAAAGCATATTCAGAGAAAAGCAGCTATGACTGTAAAGTTTTCTAGACATAAAAACCTCATTATTGTTACAGGTTACATGGCTCTATATCATTCAGATTTCTGGATTACTGCTGGTCTGTGTCCTACAGTTCTTCAATTCTATGATTCTTGGATCATTACTCATAAGTTTCAATGTTTCTGTCTTAATAGCAAGAACAATCCAGGTAGGTGTCAAAATATTTATGTAGTACTAAAAAAAGAGTATTTATATGTATGTATGTGTGTGTGTAAATAAGTAATTTAGATGCATTATCATTTTCATTTACTAATACTAATTAGAGGAATTACTATAGCATACAGCAACCCAAACATTGCCTGATCAAATAATGAATTCCATTACACTAACTGCAGCTTTACCAAGCACATCAGACATCATAATTCTGTGATTGCTATTAACATTAATGATGGTGCAAGCTGCGGTTTGGATCCTGAAAAAAAAATTGCGTAAATGGACTTTACAGCTGTTTCAGCAGGACTTGCCTTGAATTTATGGATCTGCCTCCAACAAAATAATCTGTAACTAGGCTCATGTTGAGTTCAGCTTCCTGAAATCCACTGTTTCTTTCGAAGACCAGGTGTTTTGTTACTGTAGTTACAGTTCTCTTTTTTCTGATTCTGGCATTGTTGACAGCCTCTGACCACAATAAAAGAATTTACAGGGCCGTTCTTGTTGTCTGCACCTATTCCCAGTTGCCTGTGAGCAGCTCTGGGGTCTGGAGCTTGTAAATGGAAAATTGCTCAAAATCCTATCAACTGACAGAGCCAGAAGATACTTTTGCCTTGTTCAGGTGGAAGGTGTAATGAGTAGGTATTTCAAAAGGCACGCAGTATTATGGAAATTAAGGGAATGAGTTCTGTAAATACAATAGGGCCACTGCCAAACAAAGGCTGTTTGGCTGCTTCCGGAACTCTGCCAGATCAAAGCTTTTATGACATTGTCCCTTCAGTTTTGTGCAAGAAATACATCTTTATTCTGGGTACTTGGTTCTGTATCCCTTTTGGCTTACATGACCCCAGTACAAATTTGGTGATGCCCAGGACTAGCAGATCAGCTGTTTCAAATAGCCTGTGATGCTTTTGTTCCAAATAAATAAAAACAAGGACTGAAATACTAATATTTTCTTCTTTGTAGAAAAACCTAAAAAAGGGTGGCTTGCTTAATAGGCTTGGGAAACTTATCCTACATGTTCTACTAGTCTTGTGCTTGACTCTCCTAATAAATAAATTCATTAAGGTAGGCAAATAATTTTTAATATAGAAAGTTACAAGTTGTATTATGTTAAAAGCTATTTGTTAGCTATCTACATTAATATCATTAAATAAAAACTGCAGTGCAATTTCTCTGCATCTCAGAAACTGCATTTTAGAAATTAAAGATAGTTTTGTTAATCTTTGATATATGGATTTGAAAACTACATAAATTAATGCCAAATAGTTGGTAATTTTATAACAGCTGTAGATCTGTACTGCTGAGAATTTGCAAAGTGTTTAATTGAATTTTCTTTTCAATGAATGCAGTTAAAACTGAATGCTTCTTTGATTGCAAAGCACTCATCTTAGTAAGCCCGTGTTGCTTTACAGTTTCATTTAAATGACGAAAAATGCTGTTTACGGTGTGACATTTTTGGTATTTTAGATACAATTTTCTTTCTCTTTCCCCACTTCGTAGAAGATTCTTAATCTTGAGTCAGATGAGCATATATTCAAATTCCTGAAAGCAAAATTTGGATTTGGAGCAACAAGGTATGATTTAGCTGCAGTTTTGCTTTTTTGTTTGACTTCTTTAATTGAAGCCTTCAGGTTGTTCTTATTTCAAACACGTATAATATATCACTGAGTTTTACCTCACGTTTATGTCTTACTTGCCCTAAGAATAATCTGCACAACTGTGCCTTTATCATTTCTTGGAGGAAAAGGAATTTTGATCCTTTTTGACATCAAGTTATGAATTACATGATGGACAAGGATTTTTGATGATTTTTTTTTTTTTTTAGAGATTTTGATGCTAACCTGTATCTTTGTGAAGAAGCCTTTGGTTTACTACCTTTAAATACTTTCTCAAGACTCTCCAGTACATTACTTTTTTATGCCTACGGATTTGTTCTCTTCCTTCTGACAGCAGCAGCTGTAATTGTTGCCTTTCGGAATCTCAGGTAAATACAGTTTTAAGATAATTGACATTTTTATCAATTTTCTTCAGCAGGCTGAGGAACTGACGGGGAATACAGCAGCACATACAGGATTGCTTTGCACAGCTGCTGAGGAGTAGGGTGTATGGTAGAGAAATCAGGCAGAATAACTTCCTATTGAAGCTAAAATTGCAAACAAAGGAACATCCTTCCCTAGATTCAGTCAAGCTCTTTGCTGTTGAAGTTTTGCAGTTTGTGTAAGGTTGGTTTGGGTTTTTTGGGATGAGGGAAAGCAGGGGAAGGATCTCTTTATAGAAAATGTTAGTTTCTTTAGTTCATCCCATCTCCCTGTGCGAAGCACTCCAAATTACAGATTTCTCAGGTGTTATCTGCAAACTGCCCAGAAATGAGCTGGAATAGTCTGTGCTGAGCTTTGTGATCTGTGGGAAGGTGCAGGAGCTGTAACTGTGCATCACTGCTGGCCATTCCCAGAGCTAATCTGTGGGATTCTGAGGTATCTACAGAACACACAAGAAAATCAGATGGAACTGCTATTAAAAAAAAAATGGTTCATTATAGACCTCTCATTTTTACATGTACAACCTGGGCAAAAGGTAGAAGGGATGATATAAAACTTGATTAAGCAAAAATTCAAGAAGTGTCACCTGACTAGTGCCACTACCACATATTTTAGGGAAGACTGGATGAAAGGGAGAGGGAGGGTATCCAAGACATTCCAAAACTCTCTTCTGACAATTAGATATTACAATAGTAATTGTCAAATGTCAGTCATCTGTAAATCATCTTGGTACTACTCAACCAGTCTCTTAAAAATCTTACTGCGTCAGTCAGTTTTAAACATAAAGATTCTGCAGCTCTTATTTTCTGCAACCCTAAATATAATCCCAAATGTGTCACTTATTTTTAATGCATTTATCTCACTTATCTCGTTGAAAAAAATGGGAGAACCCCACACACTGAAGCAGCTTCTTTTTTTTTGAAGGGCCCTCCACATATATTCTCAAGACTAGACACCTCAAGCAATAACCACTCCTTTCAGGGCTCATTTTTTCTAAATCTACTTCCAATCTATGGCTTTAGTAGCATCCAGATAGACCAGCACAACCCCTTAAATCCCAGTTAAATTCTTCACTCTCATCAAAGGCCCTTTGAACATGGGAGTCGCTGCTTCAAGCAAGAGATGAGGTTTGCCTTGCTCTGAACAATTTTATCTCATTCTAATCCAGCCCATTTAAACCCATTGCATTTCCAGAAATCTACGCATGAAAAGAAATACCTGATGCTGCATCAGGCTTGATTATATCATAGATACAGTAGAAGATTGTGGACTGATAGCAATGGTATTGCTTTCCAGCCTCAGAAGGATTCCGTGCTTTTTAAAATGCAGATAACTATATAAAATATGTTACAAAACTTAATACAGCACTGTTTGTGTTATTTCTTCAATTAGTGCTTCGAATCAAGTCCAGTTAAAGGGAAAAATGGAAGAATACACAGTGACACTGAAGCCTGACGCTGCCTACAGCTTAGTTCACACAGTTCTTTTTGGATGTCTGGCATTAAGCACAATGAGGTATATATTTTTTTAATCCTACTAAGGGCTTGTTTAGATGATTGAGTATATTTTTATAAGAGTGTAAAACACATTGACCACAAACTGATAGGATCATGACCCTTGTTTCTCTTCCTGGTGTGTTTCTACTTGTAGACTGAGGCATTTCCCAAAATTCTGCCACAAAGAATGGAAGTTTGGGAAGAGAGACGTTCTCAAAAGCACGTAGCAAAGTGCAGTGTCAGTCCTGTACTCAGTTATTTCAGAGGCCTGAAAGTCAAAGAAAACTGTGTTCAGAATTTCTCTAGACATAGATTAACTGCTCTCACCAAGCAGCTTTGCAGAGCCCCAAATGATCATGAAAAGCTTGTGTTCTTCCAGAATGAAGTACCTCTGGACATCCCACATGTGTGTATTTGCATCCTTTGGCCTGTGCAGTACAGAGGTTTGGAAACTTATCCTGAAGTGTCTCCATCTCTACACGTCCCACAGGGTGAGCACTGTACTCACAGCATTTCATCCACTGGGTTTTGGACCATATCTAAACCAGCTCAAGGCTCAGGGTTGAATATTGTTTGTAGTACTCTTAAACCAGGTATCTCTGCTGTACATTTGTATAAATTTAGTAAGTAAAATATATTTTCTAGTGGTTTCTATATTAAACAATTCCATTGTAATACACTAGATGGCAATGTAGATGTAGCTATGAAAAATAACCACAGTTTTACTAAAAAAGTCTCCATATTAAGAAATCATCAGCAGTCTGAGAAGACCTTTGCAGTCAATTATATTGAATGGCAGTGTTTTCCACCTTGTAGAATATAGATTTAAAGATCTAAATCCATCTTTTGTGATGGGTCTGTAATTAGGGTTTTACTTGAAAACAGTATCAGAATATAGTCTATAAAATTCAATCTCTAAATTCCACTACATGTTAAATATTTTAGCTATCAATACATTAAAAATTAAGTCTATTAAATGTATCATCAAAATAACCAATTTTTTTTCAATTTCTCTTAGACACAGGTGATTAAGTATTCTGTACCAATAGTTACATTACTGTACATTTCATTTAAGGTAAGAATTTTTTTTCTCAATGTTTTGGCATTTTTTAGTTGTATGGAATTTTCTCACAGAAGGGTGTTGTTTTATTAATAACTACATACAAGAGTTGTAACTTAATTTTAAAAATGCTGATAGCTGAAGTGCAAGGACCTTTTTGCCTATGAAATTGTCTGTGAAGGATCAGTTGGGCTCATTTGATCCAAAGTAGTTGTTGATAGACACAAATGTTTGTCTGATTGCATATGTAAGTAGCAGGTGTTATTTAAATGCATAATTTTATGGAAAGGGGAGTTGTCTCTTTTGGTTTTAACTAAGTTGTGGATAATATGCAGATTGTCACATTTTGTAATGATTTATTGTAGGAGCAGAAATAATCATAATCTATATGGCTGTGCCTCATATGCTTTAAAGTACAGAATTATTAAATGGTCAAGTACCTACTTTGTCTTCTGTCTGTTGCAGAAACAGAATATTATTATTGTCAAACAATTAAATGTAAGTGCATAAAACATACTTAAATCAGTACCTTGTACATGATTATCAGTCTGTCACAGCTGTGAGATTTAAAACACTGATTTAATGGGCAAACCATTCTTTTAAACTGTAGTCACAAAGGCAAAAAACTCAGAGTCTACTTTGATGGAGAAGTTGTTTCTGCAGTAACTAATCTGAGATGAAAATACATCTGTTAAATAATGCCCTTCAGAGAAACACAAGATTAATTTCATTGATACAGTTAAAAAGGCAGTAGAGAAGCAGTTAAGAAAGCTGCTAATAGAATTCACTTCAGGAGTGTGTTCCCCCCTCTAAAACTGAAATAAAAAGTAAAAAAATACTGTTTTCCACTTAAATTGTCTTATTATTCTGTTAGAGGAATTTTTTTGTCCACTGATATGCTGGTTAGGAAGTCATTTACCATTTTCATCATCTCTGAATATGACAGAAACAATGCCATTTCTTTTGACACAGGGGATACCAAGAGCATGACATTCTGATAGTCTAATGTGACAGATCACTAGGAATAATTTTCCTCCCACTCTTCATGAGCAGATGTAAAGTTCCTAAATCCTGTCAGATTCAATTCTGAAGTCAACAGAAACCACTGATTTCATGGGCTTTAGAGCAGTCATTAGTTGTGCTCAGTCTGCCTGAAAAGTCTAATTTTCATGTTTCTTCTAAATAGAGGAAATAATTTTTATTGACATTAAAAATACTATTTTTCAAATTTCTCTGTGGGAATGAGAAATTCATCACCTCTCAGTGGTTTTTTGTCCTGAGTCAGTTCTTGCAGTTGAGATACCAGAAGAGTGGATCTCTCCGTGGGTCTTTTCTGCAAAGCTGAAAGAGTTGATGAGAAGCCTGAGAGAATCACTGAATATCCTGAGCTGGAAGGGACCCACGAAGCTCTTGTCCCAGGTGCCCTGGCAGTGGTCAGACAAGAATTCTTACAGAGAGATCCAGAAAGTACCCACTGCATCTGTGAGAATGTGGTTTTATATTCTCTCTCTAAAACCTTATAAACAGACAGTGGAAGGAGATTTTTGGAACAGAGACTTATCTTTTTTCCAGACAGGAATTTATCTGTTCAGTCACTGAGTGCTCAGATTGCAGGGGCAGTTGCTCTGTACACCACAAAGTTAACTGGTCATCAGGGCTAGTTTTCTTGAATTTGTAGGAGGGCAGTTTGGTGTTTCATTATCTGTTACATTTGTCAGAACTACTCTTCAGTGCAGTTCCTCAAAATAAGACTTTTATGGGATTATTAACCTAATCCTGAATAAGCTAATGAAAGCCTCTTTTGAGGCATGTGGTTACTACAGCCCCAAGTACATCACCTGAACAATAATTTACTGAGATGCAGATGCAGCTACAATGCTGGCTTTCTTTCAGATTTCAGGTACAGGATGTTTTGAGACCTGTTAGACATCTGTATTTCTGTTTACATGTGTTCTCCATTATTGTGGTGGAAACATCTTTCAGATAAAGTGAAGATGCTGATATTTCCATGCATACTTTAGCTGTGCTGCAGATAACACAACACATACATAATGCAGTACTAAGTATTATTTATGTTTAACTTCTTACACTCTGTAGGTAGACTTCACCTTTATCTGTGTTCATTGTATTTTAACTTCACAATAATGCCCATCAATTTGTGTTTGCCTGTCAATAATTCCTGAATAAATTGTTGGTACTTAAGGTGAGCTCCTGAGCTTGAGCATTCTAATTCCTGGATTTGCCAAATAATCTTGATTTCTCTTTGCTAGTAAGCTGTCCGTTCCTATTATTTCTCCAGCTGCATTTTTATCTTCATCATGGCCAAGTCCTTTTGCTCCAAACATGGGTATCTATTGCAGCACATATTGCCACGTATGCCCATGGACTGAGCAGTCTTTGACTATACTGAACAGCTACAGTTCAGGGCTCATTTAAGACACTTGACAACTGTTTTCTTTTCCTGAAGACTTTGACCCCAAAGAAGCACTTTTACAAGGTGGAAACCTCTTTTTTCCTTCACTTTTCTGAGCAGTTTATTACATTCCTGATATGCTCCATCTGTTCTTTTTATCCTCTCCTGGTGTCACCAGACACTTTTTCTCAGTCTGACATATATTTGATTTATAAGACAAAGTTCTGTCAGTGCTATTTTCCATATTTTCATATGCTTTACTTTTTATTCATTTTGTCATTCTCTTGTATTTGGAACTCCTGAAGTACCTTAGTTTTCTCTTGGTTCTACTCATCAAATGTAGTGCTACCTGGAAATTTTTCAATTCAGTAATAGCAAGCCCCATTACCAAAATTTTCCTCCAGTGGAAACTGTACGCACTCAAAACTTGCAGCACTGTGACACTGTGACTTTAGAAACCTCTGCAGAGTGAATGGCATGGAATAGCCCCAGCATTCAGCAGGGAGCTGTGTCCCTGGTTCCTCAGGAGGTTACAGGGCAGGTTGCACTGACTGAAAAGCAAAGCAGAGCCTGTTCTTTCTGTCACCACCCTGAAGGACTCCAAGCTCTCAGAATGTTTAGCTATTCAGGGCAGTAAGTAACGAAGAGAGGAAATTTTGATTCATTTTGAGACTCCACAGTCTCATTTCACAACAGCTGAATTTACTAATCTCTCAGAGAGCTTCTGAAGAGCAGAAATAGATCGGCTGTACTGCTGTACTTCCCAAAGCTTCCCCAGGGTTGTGATGCTGCCATGGCTCCACCTGGGAGATGCCAGGAGTACTTGAACAAGTGTACCAAGTAAGCAGTTAAACTAGTGAGTATCTTAATTGGCCCAGTTACAGCTCCTGCCCCAGTCCTGCCACATAATTACAGTTTAAGTGAAAGAATGCCTGGGTTTGCTGAGGGGCTCAGCAGCACCACATTCAAATTCCTTCTGAAATCTTGGATGAGCATTATATAAATGGGATGATTTATGGTTTTTTAGATTATCAGGTGGGTTTTCTTGGACTTTTTCCTGTAGCATTTCAGTTTTCAGACCAACAGTCCTTACCATCTAAGGAAAGCAGGTTTAGAATAGGTTTCACCATAACATCCTCTGTAGTAAAGACTGATGCACAGCAATCTGTCATTAGCATCGTCATTATCTTCCTTAATTGCTCCCTTCTGCCCTAGAATATTCACTGGCTTAAAAAGTAAACACTTATCATTGTTCCCTTAGCTTTTTGGAGGGAAGGGTTAAGCTTTTCAGAATCAGTTTCAATCCTCCTTTCTCCCCTCCAGATTTGATTTATGTATTCTTTGTCTGCAGTAAATTTTGAAATGCTTTCTCTGATGCTGTACCATTGGTTGTTGCTGTTCTGTCATACTTTTATTTTTGCCTTCGATGGTACTCTTTTAATTCAGACTTCTGAAATACCATTAATGGCATCCACAGCACATCTAATGATCTTTACTTCTGATAGAGATTTCCTACCTTTTTTAAATTTAGTTTTATGTTTCATTTCCGAACTTAACATTAATTTCTGGGGCTTTTCCTTCTCTTGTCATCTTTGACACTGGGCAGTTCTGGTCCTGCTGGTCATCTGGCAGGAACTGCAGATCTCAAACTCTGAAACTGTGTGTTCATCCTGCAGTGACAGCCACCTCTCCTTCCTAGGAAGGGTAGATACACTTGTGTCGTGCAATTTACCCATGAGCCGGACAAGATTAGTTGCCAGCTAAGAGGAAGTAATACATTTCAGCATCCAGAACTTGTTTTGTTCATTCTGTCTTCAGGTTGTTTTGTTATTTTGTTTTGATTTTAGTTCTGGCCAGGAATAATGGATGAACTGTCAGAGCTGAGAGAATTCTATGACCCAGACACTGTGGAGCTGATGAACTGGATTAAGTAAGAGGATTTTTACTCTATTTAAGTTAAATGCTATTTGTGTAGATCTAATGTTCTTAGTTATAGTGTTCTCCTTATTTGTCACAGCTCATCAGTGAACTCTGGTGACCCATGGGGATAGTTAGGATGAGTGGGTTGATGAGGAGGTTGGATATGAGCAGCTGTGGAGAGCAGCTCCATGCTCTGGTTCAGTATCACTGCTGTGTTCTGTGTGCATCAGGGAAGCAGCTGATCCCTTTGCTCCCGTAAGGACACATAGTTTTCACAGCCAAAAGAGGTCAATTTGAAGGTGTCAAGCTTCTCTCATCATATTATAGCTACCTCTTTACATTCATAGACCTTTGCAGTGAAATAATTTCCGCCGCCTCCCCCTCGACCTAATGTCCCTCAACTCTATAATGTTAAAAAGCTTGGATGTAGTGCTGGAAAATTTGTACTCTGCAGTCTGTTTCTTGGACTTTAAAACAATCTAAGTTGTTTATGCTTGTTAGAATTAATCCCAACATGTGTTCCAAACTGTAAGCAAAATATTTTTAATTGAACTTGAACTTGTCACAGCTAAGCACAGGTGCAAAGTCTTTCAGGAGTGTGAGTTAATCATTCCAACCCCACTTCATCACTTCTGCTTTCTCACAGAGCATAGGAAGGTATTTTTCAGGTGGAAACAGTTTGGAATACTGCATGTAGAAGATGCTGAGAAAAAAGGCCAGGTAGGATGTTCTCTGGAGGGCTGTGAACTTGAGGGGTATGTTCTCTATTAACATACAGTAACCACTAAAAACTTTCAGGTTAAGTTCTGAACAGGGAGATTCCTGGGACTTGTATTTATTTGCAACTCTAGCAATGATATTAGAAAAAGAAAATTGGTTTCATGTTATGGAGGAGAACATTCTGAAAGTAAATCTGAATATACAACATTAAATATTGAACTGTTTGAAGTATTTCCTTGGAGTATTTCCTTCATATGCAATGAACTTCAGTGAAACCAGTCACCCAGCCTATTCTCCCCATAGCAACATATTTACACTCCATAATGTTTTATTTCTTTAATCCATAAACTAGAAAGAGTAATTTAGAAGTAAAATATATTACAAGCCTTCACTGACTTACTTTGAAAGCAGGCCATGATTTTTTCCATCATTTAGAATCTTTGCAGCCTTATTGACACGTTTTTGTGACTAATGTTTACCAGCCAGTTCCATTTAGCACTACTGTTTTATTAAAAGATGGTAAATGTCTGATAGTTCAGGTCTCCTGTGTACAATATATAGAGTTATATATAGATTTATACATAAAATATGCATGTGAAATTATTCCCAGCCATGAACTGGATTTGACTGGCTCCAATGAGAGTAATTTTTCATGTGTTCTTAGTGCTGAGAATGCTAAACTGGTGCTTGTCATCTCTTCATTCCAAGTCATGACAGACAGTTACAGAGGGGCATTTTTTTACTTAGAACTTATTGTATTTAGAGATATTATTCCTGTAAAGAAGAGTTAATTATCTATGCTTTAAATACCAATCAACAAAATTTATGGTAAGTTTCTCAAAGTGGGACAGATTTTCTTAAGTTTGATGTGTAAGAGAACTCTTACTATACTAACACTTGATAGTTGTGCTGTAGTTAATGACCTGTCAAGGCTGGTGTCAGGAACTAATCATTCATTATTAAAACTCAGTATGAAAAGCTCCAATTTGTCATGTGTAGCAGTGAATTAGGAATAACTCATCTGTCTTGCAGTCTCTCCACAACAAGAAAACCCTTCTGTCTGCTTAGCTCTAAATGCATATTAACTTGTCCAAATACATAATCTGAATAATGGCCGACTATTAGTCTGTCCCCTGTGAAGTATCTGCAGATGCATTTCTTACTCTTCCCCTCACTAAAATTGCCACTGCATTTTCAGGAAGATCTACTGATTTCTATCTGTACAATTGCAGAGCACAATTTTTTACATAATGATCTTGCATATCCCAGTCTTCTTTTTTCCTACCCACCACCTCATTTTCTTAGCTTTTTTTAAACAAAAAGTCAAGAAGCCAATGCTCCGGGGATAGTTCACAGCTCTGTTCCCAGCTGGGAGGTACATTAAAATTCTTAGTTTTGGTCTTTCTCCCTAAGACAGCAGGAACAACATGCTCATTTGTGAGATGGGGAAGAATATCAGTAGAATGAGCAAATCAATAGCGTGAACTTCCCTACTCTGTTTACTTCTGGTAAGTGTTAAAGAAGCAATGTCTTCTGCCTTTAAAGGGGAAATCTGTCTAGAATTGTGGAATATTTCAATAGCAGTTGCCAAAACTCACGGAAAAAGTTCTTAGAAATCTTGGGCAACAGCCAAAACAATGGAAAAGTTAACTGAGACTGAGATTCGGCAGAGCATTGTTCGATGTCAGCTGTACCTGAACCAGGTGTGGCGACAAGCAGGCAAATTTGTATATTAGTGAAAACCCCACAAATTTCCAAAAAGCTCCTAAGGTTATGCAAATGAAACACCCATGTTTCAATGGTGGTTCTTTCATTTAGTCATTTATAATAATTTATATTAATGGCTATATTTTAATTTCAAGCCAGTTTTAAAGTTTAACTCTTCTCTGTTACTTATATTCCTGATTTTCAAGGGTAATCACACTGAAATCAACACATCCCAGACTTTAAAGGCACTATTACACTTTTTTTTTTTAATTATTGTATTTAAATTCTTGGGCTTTTTTTGGACGGACTTGTCAGTAAATTTCAGGCATGAACTTGGCAGTGCCTGAGAAGAAGGTTTATAGCAACTGTGTAGGTGCACCCCTTTATGTGAGCAAAATCTGCATGCATAAATTGAGGCTGGGACTAACAAAAATGCATCTTGTTGCTCTTTCTTTGTGGTTATCATTTTCCATTTTTACAATTTTCAGTCTTTCCAAACCAGAGGGAAAAAAAAGAACCATGACAGTGTGACTGAATATGCTTTACTGCCTATCATCTGCAGCTAAATCTGTGATATTTTAATGTTGCATTCTGCAAATAAAAAGATTTTCTTTTAACGAAAAAGAAAAATCTATCATGGCATATTCCTCAGAATCTCCTTTTCTCAAATCCTTTTGCTTTGTAGATTCATACCATACTCAGGCACTAGTAAAGGAATAATCTGAGACTTGTCAGATTTTATGGCTTTGGAAGCCAACTACAGGGTTCAACTCCAGAGGACTTTTACTAGAAATAGCCATTTTATTTCTAATGATGTAACCTGTAATTGCAGTGTTAGCCATTTCTTCCTTAGTGCTTCTTAAAACCAGCTCACAATAATTTGTTACCAGTTTAGGAGAAAGAATTACTACCACTTTCAGAGTCTGTGCAAGTACTTCCTGTAAAACCCTTTTATTTTTAATGAGTTATTCTTAAGTATTTATATAATTCTCTAAATTCTTGAGTGTAAGGTAAAGAAAAGGTTCCTACTGTGTAATATAGTGCTTAGTTTACCCATTAGTTCAGCTGTAATTAACTTGTTGAAAGCTTAGAGCTTCAAAAATAAATGAGATTATTTGTTCAAAATGCCATCAGGTCTGCTTGGAATGGCATTTAAATTATATAATGTAAATCGGTTTGACCTGTAAGTCCTTGTCATTATTTAGTGACATTTCCTAGAGAATAAATTGTTTGCAGGTTTGGGCAGTGTGGTATGGAGCTTGGCAGAGAGCTATAAAAACAAATTATCCTTTCATTTTATACATCATTTGCTCAGACAGTTGTAAAAATTGCTTGGTTTTTGTGTAATAGAGAAGTGTCATTCCGTGGTTTGCAGCACAAGAGGTGCCCTGGCTGCAGAGCCCTGCGGGGAGTGCCTGGCTCAGGCAGGGCATGGGCAGGAGCGTCCCTGGGATGCAGAAATCATCCTGGCCCTGGGAATGCTCCTTGGTGCTCGTGTGTCTCCAGCACTCAGCAGTGGCCACCCACAAGAGCTCTTGGGGATGGAACTGGAGAGGGCAGACACTGCTTGGGGCTCTATGTCACCTCCCAGCTCTCTGCCCAGGGCACTGAAATCCAGCGCTTGTGCTCCTGGCACTGCCAGTGCAGCACAGGGAGAGGGCTTCCAGTAGCTCCTGTTGGTCTGGGAACATCTGAGCTGTTCCAGTAAAATATGGACAGTGATGTGTCTGAAGGAATATCATTTCCTAGGACTTCAAACGTAAATCTGAGTCTCGGGGAAACATCTGCCTTTTCCTGGAACACTGGATTTTAAACTCCACCCAGGACAAAAGCACTTAAGGCCATTGTTTGAAAAGCAAGCAAGGGTCACTAGATTGTCTTCGAGGGGGAGGGAGAGGAAGAAGTGCTGGCAAAACTCTTTCTGTCTGGTAAAGAATGCACTCAGCTCTATTTCACCCCTTCTGGGTAGGAGTGAATGCTTTTGGAAAAGGGAGAAATGGAACCCTGAGTCTTCTGCATTATCCATCTTCTGTGGGGAGATTCACTGGGGGCTGCAGCTCCAATCTCTGCTCCGTGGGACCAGAGCAGGGTTAGAGTGGATATCAGGAAAAGGTTCTTCCCCCAGAGGGTGCTGGGCACTGGCCAGGCTCCCCAGGGAATGGGCACGGCCCGAGGCTGCCAGAGCTCCAGGAGCGTTTGGACACCGCTCTCAGGGATGCACAGGGTGGGGCTGGTGGGGGGTCTGTGCAGGGCCAGGAGCTGGACTGGATGAGCCCTGTGGGTCCCTTCCAACTCAGCATCTTCTGTGATTCTACTTTTTTGACAAGCATTTTACCAGTAGGTTATTGATAAAAGGGCACTATCACCATTTCCTTTAGCTTTCATTTTAAAGAAAAGAGGCTGCAGGCTGGTTTGGCTTTTTTTGTTTGCTTTTTTCTTATGGTTTTGCCTTTGGTACTTGTTGGGAGGGGCTGCGTGAGTGGGTTTAAGAAAGTTTGAGTCTGCTGAAGAGTTCACTATAATGGAAATCTGCAATCAGAAGAGCAGGGTTGCCTTGGTAAGGCCAGTCAGGTTTTAAAATTTGAACTAATCTTGAACAAGCACAGAAACCTACTTGTCACATTAGAAGTTGCCTGGCCCAGGCATAAACACAGAAATATGCCGAAGATGCTTTAAGAATCATCATTTTTATTTGGATGTGTCTAAGCACTTCCCAGTCCCTCTGTGAGTCCAGCCCATGTCCTCTGCATCTTAGTCCTACAGACTTGTGCTTTCCCACAGATCCAGGGATGAGCTGTGGCTGACAGCCTGTCAGGGCCATCCCATTTGCATAGTACTAAATTCTAACAGGAGTTAATTTCTTTTAATGGAACATGTACTTCATGACACTTGTGGCTTTGAATATTTTAAGTAATAAATAATTTCTTAAGAGATTAAATATATTCAGACTTTAAAATTAAACTGGTTTTATAAAGTGCTGAAGAACTAGTCTATCTGTAAAGTTAAACTGGCCTATTAAAAATAATATCTCTGGCCTTCCTAGATGAGATTAATGTACTAGTGCAAGATTTTTTAGGAAGAGTTTCTAATTATTAATTTATTTGCTAAGCATAATCTCTTGAAAGACGATAGTAAAATTTAATACTCATCTCTCAACATTGTCAAGCTGATCATGGAGCTTAAAGATGACTGACTGTGTAGCTGCAGTTTCCAAAGGCTCCCTAAAGTGCATCCCAAAGTGTCACAGTTACTGGAGTACTTTAGTGCATGCATGGGGATGTTAGGCACCTATTCACATTCTAATTGCATTTTAGTTGATTTAATGTGTGCTGCTTTCTGTTGTTTTAGTCTTCATAGACCCTTCCATGGTTATGTGCCTACTAAGCACTAGAAAACACTTCAGCATACTATGGCCAGTTTTAATTAGCCTGATTATAGGAGTGTCCACTGCCTGGCATTTTTACTCTTTCTTTTTGCTCTGCCCTTCTGTTGTGTCTCTGCAAATATTTTAAATTGTAAACTTGTTGGGGGGAGGGTAAGCAAAAATAATTTTTTCATTATGGGTATTTGAGTAATCCTGAGATATCGGGATTTGGAATTTCAAAGGTCACAGTACCAATAAATGACAGCATTTCTCTCTGGCATCTTCTGCATCCCCATGCCCCAGCTTTTTGCAACTGGATTGTCTTTTTTATAGTTTCTCTCCCACAGTTGTCAGAATAGGAAGATTAATGTCTCATGGAACAAAGTTTTCATTGGTGAATGCCAGGACAGGAACAAAAAGTTTTACCATTCAGATTAAATAATTCATTTTATATAAAGTACCTTATATATCAGACACAAACCTAAGTCACAATAAGTTTCTTGAAATATTAAAAGAGTTAGAATATGGAAACCTATAAATATTAAGAGGCTTTATGAACCTGAGAAATATATGAAATGTAGAAATAGTTTGAAATTGTCAGGATCATGTTTTCCTTAAATTTCCACATGGTGCTTAGTAAATTTTTTATTTGCAGTTGAGTATTATCATAATTTATCCACTTGGCATTGAAGAAAACACAGTTGCTTGAACAGTTTGCTCCCTGAATAGAAGAGAGGCAGAAAAATACTTTTGCAGTCTTTTTTTTCCTTCTGATCTGTCACAAGCATTGCAAAAATGCCCCTGCGGAGACTTACTCAGACTTATCAATGTTTGTTTAGGTCAAACACTCCAAACACAGCAGTGTTTGCTGGGAGCATGCAGCTGTTAGCAGGAGTCAAACTATGCACTGGACGGACCTTAACCAACCATCCTCACTATGAGGATAAGAATCTGAGGGAGAGAACAAAGCAGGTAAGAGATTTCTGATTGTTTAAAGTAATTCTTGCCCATGTCAGTGGCTCCACTCCAGAAAACAAATGTCCTCTCTAATGGCACACTGCAAAGGAATCACATGCTTTACTCGTGGAGGTAATTCTACTGTCAGACACAGGCCCAGGATTTAACTGCTTTGGGATCTCCTGACTCACTTCTGGCAGCTGGTGTGTGTCTGAACAGCTCTGTGCCTGGGTACCCAGCTAGTCCCAAGGGCGCTGGTTTGGCTACTGTGGCATTAGTAGATCCTGGTGCCCACTTGGGCTGTTAAACCCACATGGAGCATTCCCTGATACTCCCTTCAGTTCCCAAACCAGCACACAGCATTGGATATAGAAATCACCCTGAGAAACTGCACACAGAGCTGGGGAGACTTTTTTTCACCTACCCTTTTCTATAGTTGAGACATTGCCAAAGCCTGACAGCACCATCCAGTGTTGCGTAGCCAGCGGCATCCTTGCCATAGCACACAACTCCGTGTGGCTCCGGAATAAAACATTTATAGATTGTTTCTATAATGCTGCATTCCCATGGTTTGTCAGTCTCCCTTCTTTGTCTGGCTCAAGAGAGAGGAGTCATGACAGAGCAAACAAAGCAATAGTGGTGATGTGGTGTATGTTGGAGCTTAGTTTCCTTGTTCTCCAGATTTACCAGATCTATGCCAAGCGATCTCCCGGCGACGTGTATGGAATCCTGCGGTCCTTTGGCACGGACTACGTGATCCTGGAGGACAGCATTTGCTATGAGAGGAGGCACAGCAGGGGCTGCCGCCTGCGGGACCTGCTGGATGTAGCCAATGGCCATGTGAGTGTCACAGACAAGATCGAGGAACAAAACACATTTTGCTTGACTTGGCTCTGAAACCCAGTTAGGATCTGAGGTAGCTCAGCGTATTTGCACTGTGGGAAGGAAGATCTGCTGGAGCCTTTAGACATTCTCAAAATGGCCACATTAACACTGCTTGCATTTAAGGGTATTTGAGAATAAAAAAGGGCGAATTCAGCCTGGGCAGGATAAGTAATCACTTCCTGACAAGCTCCAGGTTAGCAGCACACAAGCAGAGTTCTCTCCCAAGTATAAATCACTTCGGAGCTTCAGTTCCCTCAGCATGGTTCTGTTACTGCTCCGTGTCAGGGGAGTTCTCAGGCATTTCTGGGGCTGAGGTGGAGCCAGAGCAGACTGCACAAGCCCAAGCTGATACAGACCTCTGACAAAGCAGCTTTATCCATTTAGAGACAGTACTATAAGTCTTACTGGTTTAAAGCTCTTCTTCCTCTCACTTGTTTGATACTGTGAACAGACCTGGCCAGCTTGACCCAGTGAATGTATTGTTGAGGTTGTTATGGACTTGTTATTGCCTGTAACTGTGAATTGGCTAAAGATATTTCACACGTCTGTTCCATTTCATTGCAGATCATGGATGGCTTGGGAGAGAATGAACCTGATTTGAAACCTTCATTGTATCCTCGCTTCTGTGAGGAAATTAAAAAAAACCTTCCTTCTTACACCATGCACTTCACCAGGGTGTTTCAAAACAAAACATTCCATGTTTACAAACTTGCCAAGCATAAATAACGTTTCCAACCATGGCTTCAAGTTCAGTGTTTCACTGCTAGGACCCACATTAGGAAATGCAGATGAAGTTTACAAACAGGTTACATCTGTAAGACATTTTACACTGATGGTTTCTTGTTTAATTACTGTGATTCTTTTTTTTTAGACAGTTTAGTTTTGACAACATTATTGATATTGCCAAAATTTTCATAGATTCATAAATAAATGCTAGCAGGGACCATTTTGATTATAAATTCTGACCCTCTGAATACTTAGATTATAATTGTTTTCCACTTTTAACTGATTGGGAGACAGACAAAGGCAGCAGCCTGCAGGAGCACTACTGAGTGCCAGCCTGTGAATCTGCTCAGCAGTTCAGATTTTTTCCTCTCAAATGATAGAAATTCAGTGAAAGCAGCCCATGCTACTCCTGCCCTGAGTAAGCATTGCCTTTGTGAATCCTTAAATGAAGTTTTGTCTTACAGTCTGATCCTTTTTGACAGATCCTTGTGTTCTTTCAGTGCCTCTTTTTTGAATTCTTTGGGAATGTATGCGGATATGAGTTTCCAGTCTTGTGAGTATGATTGCAGAATCAGTGAGTGCAGATTAAGTAAACAATTTTGAAGAAAAAAACTTTAATCTTTGGTCCAGCATTTTTAGTGATCAGAAACTGGTTTATAACATTAAGTGTTTAATGATGGAGTGTTACGTATTTCTAGTGAGAAAAAGGCTGGAGCATGCTTGATACATGTTGCATGTTTGTATCCTCATAAAATGCTCAGAACAAAAATCCAAATTTCTCAGTTTGGATTCTCACAACACTTTTCTGTATATACTTTCTGAACTACAGGGGATCCTTTTTCTCCCCATGTGAATCCCACTAGGATAGCAAAATTGAACAAAAGAAAAACTCATCTCTAAATCAGCAGGAAACCAGTATTTCAAATACATTTAGATAGTTAGTAGAGCTTTGGTTTGTATTTTTTCAGACACAAAGCTCTATATTTTAGCACAAAATCATTGTTTCCTTGTTCTTTAGCCTAAAACAGAGACTACCAGTATTTTAAAATGACGCGGAAGATTAAGTGAAGCCAGACCTTAATGCTGAGAATTTTGTGATTTGTGTGTACCCTTTGTCTTTTTACCAGCCAGAACTTTGTGAATTGTACTGGATTTCTAAATGTTATGAAGGTACCACATGGCTTTTGCTGTGTTTTTAGCACTGCTTTGGTTTTAGATTGAAATTAAAAATCAAATTTGGAGGTCTCACAGTACTCTCCATCTTGAATTAGACATCCACTAGGCTCATTTGTTTCTTATGAAAAACAGAACTGTAATAATCAAGTGCCTCTAGGCCCAGGTTGAATTAACATTTGAACACCTAAAAGAGTGTTTGTGGCCTGTGCAAATAACTCAGTTATAGTAATTACCATTGCAATTAATTTCTAATGATGGGAAACTTAAAGTGCTACAGATAGCAAACTCCACATTTAATTTAATCAAGATGTGTAATGAGATTAGCTGTCACAACTGAGCTGGGCTCCAATTCCAAATGATTTAAGTGTTTTCCCTTTCAGTTGTACCAAGGTAAATTACCGAAGAGATGGAGATGGTTATGTCACATGCTCAAACAATTTTATATTCAGTAAATACTCATTAAACAATGTTCAACATCCTTCTGCCTTTCTCTCTGGCACAGAAGGCTTAGCTGTAGCCAGGCTGTGTTAAATCACACACTGACAGGAGCTGGGTTGTTACACTGAGCAGCTGAGACTCCTGAGTAATTCCTAGCCTGTATCCTTTAATGAGGTTGGAGACCACTGCAGTTTAACATAATACAATAATAAAACATTTTAATCAGTATTAAAACTTTAATTAGGCCTGTAATGATGCATGGTGGTTCTTGCTGCAAGCCTGGGTCAGTGACTCCCTCAGTGAGTGCCTTCAGTAATTGAAAACAAGCACACAAAAGGTAAAGTATGTCCGGGCTGTATGGCTTGCTCTAGAATGCAATTGGATCTGTCTGGAAAGGTGCAGTAACTTTCCTTTGGTGAGGAGGAGGGATTCCTGGGCCCAGTGATACCCTGTTGTCTTCAGAATTTACTTGTAGGTAACAGCTAAGACTAAGAAATCCTGACTGGAACAGTAATTATTTTTAAACAGACTTATTTCAAAAATGCAGTCTCTAATATTGCCAAAGGAGAAGTTTAACCTTTTCATAGAAATTACCAAGTGGACATTGGTTTGTTTGGGGTTTTTTAACCAGAAAGATGTACTATGAAAGATTATCAGAAAGGTTTAACACTAAGGGATATTCCAGGGACTGTAATGCAGCATTCAGACACCAACCTGCTTAAAACAGTAAATCCAAGTGCCAAGGGCCAAAAGCAGTTCCCAGCTCAGAGAGAGCAGCTCCTTCCTGCTCCTGTTTGTTTGAGACAAGGCCTGGGAGGGCAGGGACAGCTGTGAGGGGCTGGGGGAGAAGGGCTGCACCTCCCATTCCCGAGGTACCACTCTTATAACCAGCAGTGGGAATGGTAGGGACAGGACTCCTCCTGTGTGTTCCTTGGTGTCCACAAGGACTTTTGTGCTGCATGTGATCAGTGGGATTGTGGTATAAATTACTTTTTTTTAGAGTGCAGAGACAAAATGCTATCAAGGAGCCAGAACATTTTTAGGGGACAAAAGCCTTTGAGATCCATAAGTGTATTTTCATTTCTTGTTTCAGTGTTCTGCTGGTGGGATCTAACATAGTTATTTTATAATATGTTGTTGTAAAGAGATGTAATGACTATTGTATACTAAATAAATTGTGTAATTTGAAAGTCACTTTTTTTGCTTGTTTTTATGTTGGGATGGGTTGAGAAAGACCTGGTTAGGGAATCAGCTTTGTTTCAGTCCATATGGAGGAAAGCAAAATATTTTTCATGAGGAAGTTTTGGCTTCTCAAGCTCATTCTGTTGTGTATAGCACTGACTTTTGGAATCACCTTTGTGTTTTAACAGCTCGCTGGGCTTTCTTTGTTACGAGCTAAAGGTGTCAGCCATGATTTTTATCAGTCATCACCCAGTGCATTTTAACTCCAGTAAGGTCAGTAGACTGAGGCAGTAGATCCATTCAAATCAATATTAAGTGTATTTATATATATATATATAAAAGCATATATTTAGTGCTTTGACCAACAGAGACCTGCTTGTTTCCACACTGTAACTCAAGTTTAGTATTTTTAATGAAGAGGTGCATTCTTTGGGAGTGAAGAAGCACATTTCAAAGGCTGTAAGTGCAGTAGGATGTCTTGATGTGTGACTCTTGTGACAGGAGTTGCAGGATGTGCAGAGCTGGAGATACAACTGCCCATGTGTAGGACTGGTCTAGAGGGGGATTGGGGGAGTTTGTCACCAGCATTAATTAGGGATTAATGTAATGGATGGTATGTGAGCCATACATGGTATTCTTGCATGGAGGGGATTCTGGGCTCCAGAGAGCCTCCTCCTTTAAATCCTCAGGAGATGGCCATGGGTTTTAGCATTTTTGTAATTAAGAAAATGCTCAACTTTCTTCTGCCCACCTAATCCTGCTTCTCTACAGCCCTGTTTTCCCTCCTAAACCTGCTGGTCAGTAGGTCAGACGTAAGGACAATCAGCTTTCCTATGGCTTGGCTCCATGTTATGTACTTGGAATGTTATTTTAACAGGGGAAGACCACAAAGATTAATGTAGTTGACAGGCAGACAGATTAAATACTAATATCCACACGATTATTTAAATTTCAGACCTTTACAAACATTTTATGCTAAATAAAAGGCTCGTACTACATGTTTAAAGTCTGCAAAGAACATGGAAGAAGATTAATAAAAGTACTAGATTACTGAAAATCCCACTACCTAGGGACCCAATGGGGTTTTTTTATTCAATATTTTTCCTTCCCCCCTGACCCATGGCACAGCTTTCCGTGGAAAGCCAGCTGTTCTCCCTGGGAGCCATGGCAGTGCTGGGATAAGCCTTTCTGTAGAGGCACTGAAATATTTGTGTGTGTCTGTGCAAATGCAGAACAAGTGAGGATATGATTTCAGCAATTGCAGAGTAATTAAAAGAGCAGCATGCAAATTAAAACAGATAAATTAAGTGAACTAATTAGTAATCTCTGGAAAGAGGAAGAGTAGGCTTTAATAGGGCATGACAGCTGCAAATGAGTGTGTCCTATTACTGAGATTGTATCGACACAAGTTCCTAGAGCAGTTTTGAAATGTTACTTGCCCTTTTGTTTTATTCTGTATGTTCTGTACAAGGTGGGACTCACTGTGAGTACACAGGCAGCTCCCAGGCTCTGGGGGTGTTGTTTTTACGTGTGGTTACAAAGCAGGGCCACAGCTGTAACAGGGAAGGAAGCAGCAGTAGGGCAGCAACATTTGGGAACAGCACCAAAACATCTGAGCCTCAGCAGTTCTGTGGCTCCTCTGTGACCTGTGTTTGTCCCCAGTGGGTTCCTGGGCACGAGCTGTGCTTGTGCTTGTTGTCACTCCCTCCCAGGGACCAGTCCACTTCCTCAGGGATGGAGGAAGAGCTTTGGCAAGGTCTCGTTCCCCTGGGGAAACCCCAAAGTGTCCTTTGAGTGTGCAGCTGGATCCTGAGCCCACCAGCAGAAGCTTTTCAGGCAGCACAGCACCTGTGACTCACATCTGTGGAAGCATCTGACCAAAACTGAGAGAGACATAATTCAAGAGAGTCCACACTTTAGCCATCCTTAAACACAAACAAGGCAGAGACACCCTGGACAGAAGGCTGGTTTATTATTTATACGGTGCCTGAGATAGGCAGGACACTTCACAGGCAAAGACAGACAGTGTTGGCCCCAAGGAGCTTACAAGATAAATTAAATTAAAACCAGCCACAGCAACAGCATCTCCATAGATATGAGAAGAACACAAGGTATGTAGACAGAATTAATGCTGTTTCAGGAAGGAATAGATTTTTGTGCATAATATATATTTAATTCATTTTCCATATCCTGTTTGTGGCTGCTGAGATCACGGAATACAGGAGCTGGCACACTGGACTTGTGAACACTGCAAGATGCTTCAGCCAAGGTTTCCTCCCACGTCAATGTCAGTAAAATTACAAAACCACAGACTCTCTACTGTCTGTGAACCAAAACCATTGCATGTGGGTAAAAATGGGATTTAGGTTTTCCAGAGGACAGTGCCCACCACCTGCAACGTGTAACCAGTGGTTAATGGTGCACTCAAGATCTTCCAGAGTGTGGCACAAATGCACGTGAGAACAAGGTACTGTGTGATCATTTCTCATTTGGGAAGCATGCAAACTGAACTGGCCTGCAGACAGCATTCACCTAGTTATGGGTTTTAATATATGTATAAAAATAAAAGCCAGACCTCCCAAAACAAGCTGCTGATGCAACTGTGAGCAAAGCAGTTTCAATCTCCCTTACAATACATTGTTTCATGCTTTGTTTTAATGAAACAAATTATAAGACACTAGGACATATGCATATTATTAGCTCATAATATCTAATGTACATATTACATATATATATTATAATAGATATAATTTTCATATGATACATAGAAGAAACAGCACAGCTTAAAAGATTTTGGATTTGCTACACTGTACTCCATTTATCTGTACAAGTGGTCTCAATTTAAAAAATAAAATTAATTTAGTGGCACCTTCTGTCTCCCACATACTGTCAAGTTTAAGAAAAATTCAGCATAGTAGCTGGACATTAAACGGTCTGAAAAAGGGACTGATTAATTTAAAGCATAATATTCCACCCCCTACTACTGCTATTAGTTTTTCCCTGTGTTTCTCTGTCCCCAGATATGTCCTGCAATGTTTCTATCAAAGGAGATTTAACAAAACATGAGGGACACAGCTGTAGATGCAAATGACACAGTTCAGGCTGGTTTAGGTTCAGTTTAGCAGCTCATTAGGAATGAGAGATTGTGGTGAACTGTGGTGTTGGCTACTCAAATTCCTGACCAGCCCCCTTTGAGGCATGTATCCAGAAAGCCTGGCCTTTTCCTTAGGAAAAGTACGTAGTTGTAAGCATCTGGCTTCACGTGTTGTGCCCTTGTATGGCAGCATAAAGGGATTTCATCACAGTATAACTGAAGTCCCAGTTCATCCTTTACCTGTACCCCTGCACTGGCCCCTGCCCTGTGTTCAGTGAGCAGGGCTGTCACTGGGCCCAGTGTGGGAAACAAGAGGGATATAATACACCATGGACTTGACTTACGTGAGAAAAAGGCAAGGTGGTTTTTTTCTTCAAATAACTATTAAAGCACCAGAAACAGCACACCCAGCATGTTTCCCTCGGCTCTAGCACCTCAGGCTGTGTGCACCGGATCCCTCAGAGTCCTGCATTGCTTCCGTGACAAAAAATACCGGTACTTCTTAAGCATTGTATGTGAATGACCGAGTAGCCGGGATTCTCTCTTTGTTCTTCCCAGTAAGTATATATCCCAAGATGCAAATGTCCAGCATGTCCCAAGATTAGCTCCTACTCATTTTTCAACTAGCTGCCAAATGTGCCTCCTTAGTGGGAATCTGAATCCCTGCTGTAACAAGGAAAAAAGGCCGGGAGGGGGTATTATAGAGCGGGAGTACAAAAAACTGTGCCTCACCTTTGCTTCCAGAAGTGAAAACAGCAGCTTCGGGAAGCTACAGGTCTCCTGCCTCTCTGTGCGAGTACAGCTCCCTCAGTTTCTCGAACTTGGGTCCCCACTCGTGGATGTCCTCGCAGGCGCTGCCGTCGCCCAGCCCCTCGGAGCTGAGGGAGCTGAGGCTGCCGGCGCTGGAGCCGGCGCCCTCGGTGCAGAAGACGCGCAGCGAGTCCTGCGGCGCGGCCGGGGCGCGGCGCTCGGCCTCCCTCAGCACCGCCGACAGCACCCGCCCGAGCTCCGCGCGCCCCGCGGCTCCTGCAGGCCCCGCTGCCGCCCCGGGCGGGGCCCGCCGCGACACGGCCCTCACGGCGCCCTGCCGCTGCGGTGGGGCTTCCTTCCTCTTGTGGAGGGAATAGGCTGGGCTGGCTTGGATAGACACCTGCAGCTCCGCCATGTTGTAGGCGTCCTGCAGGAAGAAATCGGGCACATGGAATTAGTACTCTCTGTACGTCCCAAAAGTTCGTGTTCTGGTGGGAATAAAGAAGGAATGATCCCGAGTCAGTGTGTCCGCTGTGAAGGGTTGGGTGTTCTGCCAACTCTGCCACCTGCAATGCACCTGAGAAAGGCTGTGAGGAATACCTGCGCAGTCTGCACTGCTGCCGTCAGGGTCCGAATCGAGTGTGATTTCATACCAAAAGCTAAATAAACATGACAGAAATGCCCCCATCTTTGTTCTGAAATTCAGATCTGAGTGTCTTATCATCACTGCACACTGATACCACAAGCGTGGCAGAAGAGATGAGAAAGGGTATTCACAAGCAGCACATTAAAGAAATCTTTCTGCATTAATAGTTCAAAAACCTGCTGTGATTTCTGATAAAATTTTACCAGTCTCTGGAATAATGGCTAATTATGTTACATGGCAGTGGCACAATTGTAAAAGCCAAGTAAAACTACCTACTCCCAAAGAAGTCACTAATTCCCTTCCAGCTCAGCCACAGCAATTGCTGTCTGGGAATTGTGCCACAAGCTCTGGCACAAAGCTCCCAATGCCAACAGTTAATGGCATTCACTGATTTTGTGCCACCTGCAATGAAGAAGTGAAGTCCTGTCCCCCAGCATCCTTCACCTCCCTACAACCCAAAGGTTGTGTCCCTGGACTGGTTCACAGGCCAAAGAAGAATGCTGACAGGCGGTAGGAGACAGAGTTCATTAGGGCAAACAAGTAATTACTTGTATTGCCAATACTGTTCATGGGAACAGGAGCCGTCAGTGACAGAGGTGTAGAATCAGCACTTTCCAAAAGATTTCTTTAGTTCTCCAGCCAGTGGCATTGTGCATAACCGTGTTGTAAGAGATTAACTGAGGTAATCACAGTGAGTTTTGCTGAATTTCCCCTGGAGGCAGAGAACAACTTAAATCTCCCCACCTGCAATCAAGAAGCTGCCTAAGTGGCAGGATGGGGGGTTGGGACAGGAGCTGCTTATTCCCTTTCCTCCAGAGACTGAGGAGTGTTGGTGATGAACACCAAGATTTACAGCCCAGATCTCTGCCTTAGGCATGTCCTAAATTAGTGCAAGCTCCAGTCCAGCCCCACTCTGAGCATGGATACCAGGAGAATCCATGACAATGGAGCAACTCTTTCATCGTACTCAAGTTAAATGTGAGCTTGTTCCAATACAAACTTGAGGATCATCCCTTCACTGAACTGGGTGATACTAAAATGACCCTTCACTGCTTATTAATTGTTCATTAAAATGCTCATTTCATCTAATAATAAACCCTTCTTGGCTGGCCATCTACAAACCCAATTCAACTCCTGCCTCTGGGTCCAGAGCTGACTTCTAGCAACATTTGGTGGTCAGCTGAGTTCAGTGTGTACTCAACAATGCACTGACCTCCTGCAATTTTTATGAGCTCCTAATTTCTTTGGGGGAAAGTTTTATTTGTTTCAGATGCAGAGACTCCTTCATACGACAACCTCTTGTCCCCACAGCCCGACCATACACTAATATTACAAAACTGAAACTCACTTATCCAAGTGGCCTCATGATCCTTTCGTTGAGGTAACATTAGAACACAACTAAGTGGTGTAATTCTAGGTATTCTGGTGGCTGGTTTGTTTATTTGGGTTTTTTTTAAATCAAGACAAACAACTAGGTTTTAGCTTAAAAAGTTTCAGCTGCAATCTCAGCAACTGTTAAAGCTGAATAATTTAGGAAGAGTACACAGAACCCAGAGAGCCTTCACTCCAAGCACCATTTCTTCAGGCAGAGTAATAGCCTCAGATGGAGATCATCAAGTCACTAATTTGATTCCACTGCTTAAAATAAGGAGTGTATTTTAGGAACTCTCCAAAAGTAATTAAACATGTCACACAGTAACTGTAGATTTCCTCAAAGAAACCTTCTGGGTGTAAAATTGCAAAATATTGCAGAGGAAGTTAATCTGATTAAGGAAAACAGGATTTATAGCTGTCTGTGTTATCACATGGGAAATGTCTGTGTTTATTACGTTCCCACTAATTCACCAAGAAAATAAGGATACTCTACAAGTAAGAATATTTTTAAATCACTGGCTTTTTTTGGCCCATCACATTGGCACCATGACTAGTATTACCTCTGCAGAGTCACATCACCCCTTGAAACCATGAAATGAATAGCTGGCAATGATGTTTCTTACCTTTTATAAACACAGAAAGCACCTATAGGTCAGTAAATAATCTATTAAGAGTACTTGTCTATAACATCCACAGTTTTCCTTCAAAGCTCTGCCTTCCACTGACATGTGGAAACCTTAGAACAGCCAGCAGGAATGTTAATAATACCTGCTTTGGGTATAATCTACTCTACTCTAAGTATAAACAGCTTGTGCTCACTGTTTTATTTATCTCCAAAACACAAAAATGCAGCACGGTTCTTCCACAACCAGCACATGCCCCAGGGCTTCAGAGGAGCCAATTCAGCACCTCCCCCTCCCAGCAAGCGAGGTGTGAACACCTGCTGTTGGGAGCAGTCTCTGGGAAAGCCTGGCCATGAGGAACAGTCACACCAGGCTCTTCCAAGCCCTTGGAGCTCCAGCAGACATGAGCCCTGAGAACCTCAGTGTCTCCTGAGCCCCAAAACCAAACCCAGCAGCTGTTAGTGCCCTACTGCTACACTCGCCCTACAGGCTCCTCTCAACATGCACTCGGGATTACTGGCTTTAAGACAAATTAAAAATGGACAGGCACTTATCTCTGCTCAGAAAACATGCACCCTCATGTGCAGACACTTCCAAATAATTCATCTGCCAATTGCAGTGCTGAATCAGCAGAACAAAGGCTGAGGACAAAGCACAAAATACATTTTCCTTAGCATGCTGAGCCACCAGTCCCTTCTTAATTGTAACATAACAGTGATCCTTACTTCATCTTGCTCCCCACCCCCTTCTTCATTGTAGTTGAGGATGTTTTCCCTGATGTCCTCCAGATCCTCAGGATGAGCAGAGCCATGGTAAACGCCTCCGTGCAGACCCTTGCGCGTCTTCCAGTGAGCCCAGAGGAGGCCAGCACTGAGCAGAGCTGTGGGAACACAGGAGCAGAGCAGAGGTGATACAGGCACAAGTAAACCCCAGCGCACACCAGGGCTAGCACGGCTGCACTCTGGGCTTCTCAGCAAATGTCTGGGGTTTGCACTTTCCAGTGTGGTGAACATCAAACACAGAAGAAAAGCCTTTAAAGAACATTTTGCAACACCCTTTAAAGTCCAACTCGAAGTTGGTTAAAGACCAAGTGGTGTCTCTGACCTGTCTCTGTCCTGTGTGGAGTTGAACTTCATCACAGAAAATGAATTACAGAGGGAGAAGACTGAAGAAATAACATGTTGACAGTAACAGGCACAATTACCCACAAATGAAACACAAGAAGACACAAGACAAAAGAGGAAATTACTTTTAGATGTTTTACTAGAAAAAAAGAATCAGGCACATTTTGCCTTAGCATTCATTAATTTAAACATTTTTCTTAAATGCTGAAGTGCATTTTACACAACTGACAAGCTTCAACATCAAATACTGAACATTCTATAAACAGAAACTTGTGTATCACTGTGTTACCAACTCTATAAAAATCGATAAAAGCTCAGAGTAAGACCTCAAAGCATTGAATACCATGAATTATGGGTGCAGTGAATTAAGGAAACTAGAATCTCTTACAGAGTATCTATATGGTAGCAGTTCTGTGGAGCAGCATCTAAATGACCTTGGGACTGAAACTGGGGTACACAGGTCCATGCCCTGCACTCCTCTAACATAAAGATCTATTATCAACCTCAGCTATCTGGAATTCCAAGAGCTGTGATACCACTTAGCTTCCCACAGATTTGCTGCTCATATTTGCATGGCAAACATAGTATCTAGCAGAGTTGGGGAAAATGATGGTATTTCCATACTCTTACTACAACTTCTGAATGAAACTGCATTAACACTAAAAGCCAGGAGAAAAATTCTATGTCTTTACCCAGGCAAACTTCCATGATACTTGAATAAACAAGAAAGACTCCAAGATGTGATCCTTCCTCACAAGTAAGATCCTTTTGGTTTTTCTCTTCTTTTAGAGATCCAGTGCCTAAGCCTGAAAATGGCTGAGGAAGCCAAGAGCAGCTGTTTAGGAGCTGGGACAGAACTGCCAAGATGCAAAGTCTGCTCCTGACTGACCAGGGTACTCCTATCAGACAGGAAGTTTCTCCTAGACTGAAAAATCTGTTTCATGCTCAGCAGTATTTTAAACAATGCTTATCTGGTAGTAATTTCCACTCTTGCTGTTCAATTGCATTTGCTTCCAATTATGCATCTGAACAGTTCCTCAGCAATAAAGTGAAAATGTGAAGAAAACAAAACTGCAGAGACTTTCCATAGCTCACAAATGCTGATTCACTTAGCGATGGATGGACAGAGGGATGAAAAATCAGTGACAGGACCACGGCAAAGGAATGAAGGCAGAGTCGAGTCTCCCTCAGGAGTTCTCAGCAGGAGATGAGGCGATGACTGCTCAGGACAGGTGGACACGTGAGCTCACCACAGGTAATACAAGACGTAGTTGCCATAGCTACCTAAGAGCGCCAGGAAGCAGACGCAGATGGCGAAGAGGGAGGTGAAGCTCAGGCCCGTGTCCTTGTGGAAGATGGCCAGGGTGATCTCGCAGTGGCGCCCGGTGTAGCCGTCGGGACAGTGGCACTGGAAGGTGGTGGGGGACAGGGACACGCAGGTGCCGTAGTTGCAGGGCCGCTCGGCGCACGCCGTGTACACGCACTGCCGGCCTGAAGCGTTCTCCAGGATCATGTGTCCCGCAGGGCAGCTGCTCACACCAAGGCAAAATGGGACCATTAGACTGGGAGAAAACAGCCACGACAGGCAGCACTGAAGATTTTAAAACACACTTTGGTGGCACTCTGCACGGTTTCTGAAGCAGCCACTGGGAGTAAGTTACGTGAAATCGTTACAGGTTGTAGCTTTTTCTGAGGTAGCCATACCATGAGCTCTGCAACTTCAAACCCTTGTGTCTGGGGCTTTCAGAACTCGGGTAGTTCCACTGCCTTCTGCAAGATTATCCTTGTGAAAACCAGCTGGGTTGGGGTCTGTAGTTCTGGCTAGGCAGGACAAGCTGTGCTATGTTCTTTGGGTTTCCAGAGTTAGAGAACTCCATTTGTGTGCACAGTGGCAGTCAGGAGTGTGTGCAGACATTAAAGTGTTTGTAAGTAAAGTGTACATTTGCACACAACCAACAGGAATTAGTGCTGTCCTGACCCCAGCCCCAGCCACACACACATGAATCCGAGCTTAATGGTGTGGTGTTCCTAACACAACTGAAGGAGCCTGGGAGGGAACAGAGGTAACAGCCTGGGGCTGTGTAAGCAATCAGACCCTCACAAGAGAAAGCATTGACACAAGCTTTAGAGCACAGCCAGGGAACTGTGCCACTCCAGCTCACACACCCTCCTGTGTCCTGGTTCCAGGGCTTATAAACATTCTGGATTTGCTGCTTCTCTTTAAATGTTTTCCATTAGACAGGCAGCTGAGCTTGCTCCAGAATCCCTAGAGCCAGGCTGATTTACATCAGCTGAGGGTGGTGCCTGTAAGGACAGAGTAACCTGCTGCCTGTGCAGGTGTCCAGCTTTGTGTGCCACTGTGGTTCCAGGGATTTGATGAGATTGCCAAGGGCAGCCTTCAAGCTGCACACTTCAACATCCACCCTTTCTCACCTCATTCTGAAGGGTTTTGTGCTTCTGTTTCCACCAATTACCTGCATTCATGCATCATCCACAAATCAATACAAATAAATTCCTGGTTGCAAGGATTATTCCTACAGGCCTCCGAAGAACAGCCTTCTTTGATGCCTTGGGCACTCAATACTGACACCAGCTCCTTCCCATGAGTGTCCAGAGGGATTCTGTAGTTGTTAAATCTGACATCCTTCATACATCCTGCAGCAAGGCACAAAGAGACAGTTTTAAAAACCATTCAGCAAGAATCATTTGAAGCAGCTGTAAGATTTGGTGGTTTATGCTTAACAAACGGCACAGGCTATCAAAGTTTAAATCCAGGGCTGAATTCACTTGAACTTTCATAGCATTGTCCTCCATTTTTGGACTGAATTTGCTAAAGTTCTAGATCAAGATTCCCAGTGTTTTCCACGAGCATCAAGTGCTGCTGCAGGGCTGTGCTGGTTTTGGCTGGGGCAGACTTAATTCTCTTCCCAGGGGCTGGTGTGGGGCTGTGTTTTGGATCTGTGCTGAACACAGGATTGATAACATGGAGATGTTTCTGTTCTTGCTGAGCAGGGCTCACACGGAGCCAAGGCTTTTCCTGCTTTTTGTAGGGCCGTGCCGGGAAGGAAGCTGGGGATGCACAGGAGGCTTGGAAGGGAGAACAGGAGGCTTGGAAGGGAGACAGACAGGACAGGCAACCCCAAGCAACCCAAGGGATGTTCCAGACCATATCACATCATGCACAGGATGCATGCAGTGAGGGGAAGGAGGAGGAAGGGGAGATGTTTGGAGTGAATGTGTTTGTCATCCCAGGTAACCATTCCACGGGACGTGGCCCTGCTCTCCTGGAGGTGCTGAACACCTGCCTGCCCGAGGGAAGCAGGGAATCCATTCCATGTTTTGCTGTGCTTGTGTGCACAGATTTTGCTTTCCCTATTAAACTACCTCAACCCAGGGGTCTTCCAGCTTTTACCCTTCTGATTCTCTCCTTGATTCGGCTGGTAGGGGAGTGAGCGAGAGGCTTTGAGGGGCTGGAGGCTGGATGGGGTTAAACCATGACAGGGCCCCTATTTGCCTGAGTTAAAGTCAGTGGAATATGTACTCCTCCACTGTGATTTCCATCGAAAAGTCCAAATATTGTGGAAAATCTGTTACATGTGGATAAGCTGTTCTATTTTTCAAAGTACCAGTAAAAATTGTGTTTGGCTGATTTTAAATTGTAGCTTATGGCTTAGCTTTATAGTATGAAAAGCAAACCACAAATAATGGTGAAAGTGTCTTCCATCAGAGATAGAAAATTTGTACTGAAGATGTGTGACATCAACTTTGTATGCACGAGATGCCTCAGCATGAAAACATATACTTTGATTAATTAAGTACATTTTATGACTTTGAAGTCCTTAAAATTTCAGCTATTTAGCAGCAACATTAATTGTCCTAATTAAAACGATATTCATGCAACCATTTGACTTCTTTATTTACTTAAAAACAAACACTATTACTCCCATAAATAAAAAATTCAAAATATGCTCCCTAATTCACATAATAAACTTTATTTATTGGAATGCCTCTAACAAAGCAATAGAAAACAATATTTTTCTAAATAATTTGTGATACACTTACATTGTAAATTATTACTCTATTTAATTTTTCTCCAGGCACTTTTGTATTACTCACTGAAGTACTTTTGCCTGGTGAAAATGTGACCAGGTTGTTCTGAATGGATTTACTAGGACTCGGCTAAAGAGGTGAAGGGCATGGGAGAGCGGTGACCTACAGACACCAGGCACATTTAACCAGCAGTGATGTGTCCTCCTTGACAATAAAAGCTGTGCTGCTGTGCTTTACTTACACTGTGGGTTTAGGCAAAGGCCAAACTTCCAGCTGAGCTCAGAGCAAAGAGCTGCCATGGATATCCCAGACTTATAGTTCTTTATATTTCTCCTTTGTGGAACTACTCAATTTCCAGGCTGGAAACTGATTTGCTTTTAACAGACACTGTGACCTCATCCACTCAATTGCTAAAAATTCAGATTTTTAGCTCTAATTCAATAAACCATTTCTAATTTCAGTTAATGCTTTGACTGAGTGTAAAATCCAGTAATATAGAGGTAATAAACCAGGATTTGGTGGGTGCTATGCAATGCACATATAAAATGGAAAAATTCCTTTCAGCATAGGGACAGATGTGTTTGGGAGGGAAGGAGAGCTGCCAAACGGACTGGACAGAACCACGCACTGAACCAGCTCTGTCTATCCAAGGCAGGGAACCATCCACAGCCCACCTGAGAGACGCTTCTGGATCTCCAGGTACAAACACTCTGCAGCCACGGCAAGAGATGACCATAATTGTTCCAAGTCCAGTAGCCAAATGTATTTGCAGACAATTATCTGCTGTATCTTCTCCTGGTCAGAACAGCTTATCTGTCCCTGTTGCAAAGTGTCATGCAGGAAATCTGTGTACTTTGGGCTCTACATAAACAAGGAAGATTCCTGCAATGTGCCTTCCATTTTTACAGGTCCATATTATGGAACAATGAGATAAAGAATTCCTACCTTGAAAACTCTTGTTTTGATTGAATGGGTAGGTGTTTCCAAGGACCAAGCTGCTGGGGTCAATGACAATCTCTTTGTATATTCCTGCTGCTTTAGTAATCTCTCTCCTCCCACCTCCTTCATAAAGGCGAAGAGTAAATTCATTTTCATTTCTCTCCAGTGTGATGTGATGCCATTCACCATTATCAATGCGGTAGGAGGGAAGGCTTACAGAATAGTCTCCATCACCCAGATTGTACGAGACCACTAAGAGTCCCTGAACAACCTTGTGGATAATTAACAAATAGCAAAAAAAGAAAAGAAAAGTCATTGCCTGGCATTTTGCATTGACCTGTAACTTCAATCTTAAAGTATTTGTTTAAATTTAGGGTATGTTTACACTGCACATGAAGGTGTAATATAAAAATACTTCAGGTGCTACTGAACTAGGCAACCTAAATATGGTAGCAATATACTCACAGTAGTATCTAAGTCACCTGGAGTAATTATACCCTGATCTTTCTTGCATAAATTTAGGGGGTTCTTCAAATAGTTGAGAGTCAGGTGTATCTCAGCTACACTGACAGCTCAAACCAACTTGGCTGAAGAGGTGACTTGTTCAGTGGTGCGTATGAAATGAGAAGGTTGTCACTTTGAGAGCCTGACATCATTAGAACTGCCACAGGCACCTTGCTTGGCAGAGTCTGAACTACGCAGAATTGGCCACATGGTTCAAAAGGACACACCCTATTCATCCTATTCTGTATAGAACCTGTATTTCACTGCAACTGGCATCAAAATCCAATGGGATACCGCAGCTGAGTGGTCAATATCTCAAGTAAAGCATCAGACCGGTATGTATCCGTTAAACAAATTCCAAAGTCTGGGTGCTCAGCATAAGGTTTTCTGTCCTGTTTCCATCTCTTAGGCGAGTGTTTCTCTGAGCTGTCTCTGGCACTGATGTCACACTGTCTCTGTGTGGGGTGCCCCCCTCACCTGCAGGGTGATGTGCTCGTCCTTGCCCCGGGACAGCACGGTGGTGATGACGCTGTCGGGCTGCCGGGTGCGCACCAGGGCCTCGAACAGCGTCCTGCGGGCAGACACACTGACAGGGAGCTGGTAGCGGATGTGGCTGCCTGCCTCAAACGCGTACTCCTTGGCCACTGAAAGAGATAGAAACCTTTAAACAATCTCGTGAGGAGAGGGAAATATCATTATTTCCCTTAATGTCATAAGAGTTGAAAGTAAAAGGAAACAATTGCAATGCACAGCATGGATTGGTGAGACAACTTGTCTTTTGGGACATACCCCTGTATTTATTTCCACAGCTTCCACAGTCACTCTCTCACTTCATTTTCCTCTGTAAAGAGGTGTTCTCCCACCCAACTTGATCCTGCTAATGCTCCTCCTTACAATGCTCACATGGGATGACAGCAGGGAAGCAGCACCTCTGACCAAGGCAAGAGACTGCAGACCGTGTATTAAGTACCACGATCAAATTTCACAACCTGATATTTTCTTCTTGTCTTTCTGCTGGAAACTCTGGCTCCATGAGAGCTAAAGATCCTGCTATCCCCAAAGCACAGCTCCTTAAGCCAGCAGAGTCTCTTCCTGACACCAGCAGAGCAGTGATTTCTAATTCCAGTTGTATGGTTCTAATTCTGCACAGAAAGTGATACTGGCACACTCGTATTTTTTAGGTTATTAGATATTTCTGAAAGTGTAAACAGATGCAAATCAAACAACTGTAATAAAATAATTTTTTTTTCCACAATTTTTTCCCATGCAGTCATGTCATTATACAGTCATTGCACAAACACCCTCAGGATTAAAGAAATGATCCCATACCAAGAAAGCAATTTCTCAAAGGGAATTAGAAAAGAAATTGTTAACAATCACAAGCAACTATACTGCAACATGGCTTTACATAATGTAAACATCAGAAATCACCGCAGCAATCATTACCTGCGAAGATTTGAAGTTTCCTTTACTGTAAAATTTAGCAGCCTATCAATAATGAAACAGAAAAACAGGGTTCACCTTTATCACATCGATAACCGTGGTAGCCCGGCAAACAGTGACACGCAAACGAGCCCCAGTCTCCAAGGCACCTCCCGTGGATACCACAGGAAGAAGATCCCATGGTCTCACAGCTCCCGTCCGTCAGGGTGCAGCCAGGGAAGCTGTTCAGGGACTCTGCAGGAGACTGAAGGTCATATACCTTCAAGAGAAAATTCATGACACAAAAATATTATTCGAGAAACATATTTCATTTTTAAACATAAATAGCCGCACCACTTCACTGTCTGTTCCTCATCTGCATTGCTTAAGTTACTAAGTTTGTTTTTTGACATTCAGACTTCAGCTGATTTTATCAATAGCATATTTTGCCTTTGAATAAACTCAACTGACTATGAAAGAAAAAAACCCTAATACTTCCTAACAAAGCAGACAGCTGGCATAAATATACCGTTACACAATTGCCATGAATGCACAAAGAAGCTTGGAAAACAGCTGCATGAAGCAGGGGATAAGCAAACACACAGTTCCTGGCTCATTAATACATCTCCTTGTATTGAGAAATAACTTTTCAAGGTAGTTATTCTAATCATCACAGAAAAATCCAGAATTTTCTTGTATTTTACATTGATGCATGTGGGCATTGACTACATGACTGGAAGCAGAAGTTTCATGTGCAACACAAATCTCCCAAAAATTAAATAACGAAGTTTTCTCCTCTGCTAAAGCAAACGTTACTCTGCTCTTACCTGAGTATCCAAGATGAAATTGCGCAAGCAACCAGAAAAATGTTTGTGTAGCAATTGTGGGTAGGAATATGGTAACGACTCTTTCACACCACCCAGCTGGAGAACATAGTTTGCATTCAAATACCTTTAAAAATCATATAAATAATAAAAATAGATGTGCATCTACTTTCAAACACAGGCAGATAAATAAATGAATACACTGCATTTCCAAATAACACAGGCTTTATAATATAACAATAGAATGCAACTACTTTATCTTCTCTCTCTGAAATAGTCAGTGAGCAGAAGGTGGCCCTTTAAAATAAAGGGTATTGTTTTAAATGTGACAGTGAAACCTACTGGAAGTTTAATTGTGAGACACTATCTCATTTTGGATATGTTTGTGTTCAAGTCAGAAACAGCTGTGATATTCTAGACACCAAATTCTCCTTCGAGTGGTCTGTGTGTGCACAGTCATCCTATGCTGTAGGAATACTACAACAAAGACTGTTCTGTGTATGACAAAGGTCAGAAACCTAAAAGTTGGGTCCATGTGGGCTAAAAGGCATGGTAAACATGTCCAGGCTCTGCACTGTCTCCCAATCATCTCTCCAAGCCAAAGAACTCCATGTATTTTAGTCCTTGTCTTGGGGTGACTTTATGCTGTTGTATCCCCTATCACGGCTCTATGCCCAGATAGGATCCTGAGCCTTTCTGTGTCTTCAAAATTGGGTGCAAGAGAGAGAGAAAAAACTGAGTGAACTTTTCAAAACAGTTTGTGCTTCAAGGACACAGAGATTAGTGTCCTGCTGCAGCAGCGAGAGGGGAAGAAGCACCTTCTTGCTGTTCAGCCAGCTTGTCAGCTCCTTTTCTCTGGAGAGAGAGAGACAGAGAGTTGAACCTTGTTTTCCTGGAACTTTGGTTTCTTTTTTTTCTTTCTTCTCTTCTGGACTGTTTCAACATCAGAACACACTGGGAGAGCTTTCCCCCGAGGCCCGGAGGTGGGCCCACCTCGACCCAGGTCCGAAGAGGAGAGAGACCACACCTACAGAAGGACTCTAAAATCTTCCCAGGTTTCTCTCCAAAGCGAGAGTTTTTATTATTTAGCATTATTATCCTTTTCCTGTGTGTTTGTTAAAGAAATAGTTTTTTTTCCCTTCACTTTCCTCCAAGAAAAATATTTTTTTTCCCTGAACCTGGTGGGGGAGGGGTGGCTGTAACCTTTTTTTCCTTTGAGAAGACGTTCCTTTTGGACGTTTCCCCGAATTTGGCCCAAACCGGCACAGTCCTCATACTTTTTTTTTCCCAGAATTACCAATTCATTTCTTTTGTTTTCATTTGTCCTTATATTTTCCCCTTTTTTTGTGCTCCTTTCATGACCAGGAGAGCTCCATGCAGCTGTGGACAAGGTTTAATCCCAATGCTCATCAGAATGCTTGCTGGGACTATCTATTTCACAGCTCAAATATCTTTGTTAGTACAAAGGTTTCCCTAAAATATAACCTGAATATTCCTCACTGTAACTTTAGGCCCTGTACAGCAGAGATTGTCTAAATCCTCTTTGTACCATTCTTTTATACACACTGAGACTTATCATATCTCTCCTCAGTTCTCCCTTCTTTCTGTTAACTGACCTCAATTCCTTCATTCTTACTCTCAGGGTGAGCTGATCACAGTCATTGCTCTTCTCTGGACTGTACCCAGCTGCTCCTTGTCCACCCTGAGACCCATATGAGTGGGGCACAAATTTGACTCAGGACTCCAAACCCAACCGGCCTAAACTCATGAGGTTTTCAAGAGCAGGCTCACAGTGACTTGATGAACAGAGAGAAATTCTGTGGGTGAAGGATGGTACACAGCACCCAAAAAAGCTCCAGTAATAGCCACAGTAGTCTGGGGTTGTCACTTAGTACTGAAACACTACTCAGAGGAAGACTGGTTCCTCAAAATTTGTTTAGTGCTTTAGGGTCCAGGCTTGGCCTAGAAGGTCCGAGAAAAGAGGAAATGCTTTTTATGCTCCTTTTCATCAACAACTTGGCTTCAGTCTCACAGGTAAAATGTTCACAGGCCTTAGAATTAACTGCCTGCCAGGGAATCTCTAGGAATGTACCTTGCTCTCCGTGGAACAGACCCAAAGACTTCACAATTTGTGCGATCTTCAGTGGACAACCACCTGCCAACCCCTTCTATCTCCGACACCACGGCGGCACTGCACTGATCCAGAGTGAACCGAACATCCTGCGCCAGAACACAGCACTACTGAAGTAACAGTTGCTGCACAATTCAATAAACGTGTTATATCAGATTTTGATCTTTTACTTCTTGCATACCATCAAGCAAAAAGGGTTGGGTTTTTCCCTGTTCTGTTTTCCATCTTTCAATAACCAGGAGAGACAAAATGGAACCATTTAGCAAAAGAAGCTACTTAGCTCTGCACTTTATTTATGCTTCTGAGTATTTTAACCACTTACACAAGACCTGTAACTGCATTTGCAAGTAAATAATTATCTGCTTTTTGTGCATAAGTAATGGATTCCAGTGTCCATATTCTACGTGTACTGCTGCAGAGCTTAAAAAAGGTAAAGAGATTTCCCTGATCGCAGAATATGGATTACAACATCAGTGGATCTGCAATTAACAATGAGGTCTTCCCAAAATTTCTATTACTCATCAAATCTACAAGAACTGTTAGGACAATATATACAATTATCCAATCTGTTCTTTCTACCCTCCTGTCTCTGCACAAGGAAAGGCTATGGGAAATACTAATATCCAGACGTGGAAAAAAAAAAATCCAGTAACTGACCTGACCATTGGTTCTGACTTCCAGTCGATGCCACTTCTTGTCTGCTACATTCAGATGACTTGGAAACTGCAGCACCACAAAACCTGAGCCATGGCTCATCTTCAGCACAGGAATGCCACTAGAGAGTTCTAATACAAAATGAACAAGAAATCAAATTCAGCGACAAGAATCTTTCACTTTTGGATATCTCAGCAGTTAGTGACTGCACTGATTTAATAGTTATTGCTGGTCACATACAGGGGTTTCACTATGGAAATAACTAGAACTATACTCTATGTGTTCTATTAAGCAGAAGTACTCATTCAGTATATTATTTACTTATATACTTTAGATTATTCCACTTCCCTGTCAAAACACTGAAACTAATTCCTGAGAAGCAATCTGCAATTTTATGATGCTCTAAAACAATTAATACATGCAGGTTTCTTCCCTCTCATCTTCTACTCAAATTTACAAGTAACTGCAAAGCAAGGCAAAAAAAAAAGAGGTAAATTATTAACTATTCAACTGCATTACTTTTCAGTTAATCAGGAAAATACAAAATGCCAACCATACTGTGCATCTTGTATGTTAACTCACAAAAAATGAACACCAGTAACCTTTTAAATGTGTGTCAATGTAAAGCACTGAGTTCTACTTGTGTATGAATCTTCCCACAGTGGCACGTGGGGCTGGATTCATCCACCACATCATTGCCTGTTCAAAAAACTGCCTCAAGACTGAAGGCAGTTTAAGTGGATTTCTTTTCTTACCAAACTAGGTAAGAATGACATGCAACTAAGACTGCACTACTCATGTAATACCTATCTTCAAAGCACCTAAATTCCTTTATAGCACTACAGTTTTCTAGGCAGATTATTTTTTTATATATAACAATCTGTCTGTTTTGCTCTCCCCTTCATTTCTACAACTCTGTGATGAACCTAAAGCCAGAGGTGCAGGCTACAAAAATAGACATCAAAGGAGAAAGACTTGTTAGGAAATGCTTCAAAATATTTTCAAACCAGAAAATAAGTTGCCTCATTAAATGGAAAGACAGAATTTGTAGTCTAATTATTACACTGGTCACAAGCAATCAATTCCCAAAAGACATTTAATTTTTCCACACACTTTTGCAGAAGTACCTATTGCAATGAAGTTTTCTGTACTCCCAGGTTCTGGATTTGATAAAGGGCCACTATATAGTAAAAGTCCATCTGGAACCACAGTAATAAACTCTAGAGAGAGTGAGCTTTCAAAACAAGGTCTGATGGGACGAAACCATGCATAACCATTTCCATGGAAACTGTGCTTAGTCTGCTGGCAGTCTGGTCCATGAAAGGAAGCAGGACAAAGACATCTGAAAGACCATAAACAAAAGCAATAGTCAACATTCCCCAGTGTTCAGCTTTTTTTTTGGTTTTACAGGCAGCAAATGCAGAATTAAATCACAGTTAAAAAAATCAGTGAAACAAAGATTTTAGCAGAATCTCAGGGGTGCTTGGCAATTATTAAAATACTCTAAGAGTACAAAGTGGTTTTATTCCCTATACTAACTCCCTCAAAAAAAAGTATTTCTGAGGCCAAGTTTTTGAGAACAATGAACTTTTTCCCTCAATAAGTAACACAGAACACCAAACATCTATTTATTACAGAGTAAACTCAGGGAGGTTAATTCCTAGCTGGAATTAATTTCACCAAGAGAATACTGCTGCACGCCAGGTGATGCTATAATAAAGCAAGTTAACTATCTAATGCTTTTAAGGCTTCTTATTACCCATTGTTTGAGCTACATTTCACTCCTACATCCCTGCTGCTACCACTGATATTCACCTTTATTACTACTCTCCTGGAAAAGAGAAAAAAAAACAGGGCACACGTGCCTTCATACTGAATTAGGTGCTCTTAAAAAGTAACGTGTTAATTATACCACTGTGTGTTCCCCAGGGTTTTGTTACTCACGCACTTTTTGGGACCACAGCCCCATTGGGGTTATCAGGAAAGCCCCTGTTGCCATTAGGTTTACATCCCAGTGCACTTGTGGGGTTTTTTGTTTCTCCTTCAGTCAAAAGTACATTTATTTCAGACCGCTACCTTGTAAGCACACTCAACCCTTTAAAAATAGAAGGGAGAAATAATGTGCAATGCCAGTTTCCTCACCTGTAGCCATTCAAAGTGTCAATACAAACGCCCCCATTGAGGCAGGGGCTGCGAGGGTAGGAGGAGCAGGGCTGGTGCAGCCGCTCACGGGCGGAGCAGGTGCAGATCCCGTGGGTGGAGGTGGTGAGGGACACAAAGGACACGCTCCCGGTATCCATCACTGTGGGGATGTTGCTCACACTGAGGTGGTTTGTACAGCCCTCACTGCAGTTGGCACTCCTGCACTCGTCAACGTCGATCTGGGAAATGTTCAGTTGTAGAGCTGACTGGATCTAAGAGAAAAGACAGTTCAACACATCACCACTCTCAGCCTAATGAAGGCTTTTACCTCAATTCTGAAAAATCGAAGCCATCAGAGACTTAATGCAGTGCTTTAGTTTCTTGAGCATTACTTAGTAAGATCCCTGATTACACATGAAAGGAAAATAATTTGAAAAATTCAGGAAACACTTCATTTAAAAATTACAGCAGCAGCATTTCCTAAAAACTTAGTCACTAACATGATTGCCTGCGAACATGTTCAATCTGTACTGGTCTAATAACACTATTTCCAAGGACCAAAGCTCTGAGAGCACTGACAACTCCACCTTCCGAGCTGCAGCATCTGCATCACACCTCTCTGCACCCCAATAGCAACAGGTGTGTTTCAGTTCAAGCCAGCATAAATCCTTCCTAGGCAGTACCACCCAGCTATTCTTTCTTACGTTCTCTCACACAAAAGGATACAAACACAGGAAAATGCAGAGCTGAGCTGCTTCAATAATCATGTCCACAGAGAGTGACCTGACAAGACAACTCTGTAGCAACTCGGATTCAGTCTAATGATTTGTGCCCCATAAATTTACATTTCATGTCAAACTGTGTGGAACAAAACACAGTCAATTCAGCATATGGGATACTGTATTCTATGCTACAGTAATCTTTGCTAGTTCACTGTTTTTATTATTAATTGGGGTTGCACCTCAAAGCCCAAGTATCAAATAAAAAAAGCCACTGTAAACACGGGTCTGGTAATGTAGAAATAGTGACTCTGAGATCACAACTTCCAATCCAGACGGAGCAAGGAAGCACTGGCAGAGAGGGAGGGAGGAGAGCTGCTCACAGGATGAGGCAAGAACAGGGCTGCCATCAGTCCTGGCTTTTTGTCCTTCAGCCTACGCATCCAAATTATCACAGTTTGTTCCTTCCATTTATTTGGGAATTTTGCACAGGTGTCTGCTATAAAGCTTCAGAATTTGATCCGTATTTGGTGATTCAAATACACCAAAATGTGTATTTAGTACCCAAACCTGAGTTTGGGTGAGTGAGGCAAGAGGCTCACTACTCTCACAGTGGTACACAAATGAGTAAGGCATACAAATGTAAAACTAACAACACTAGAGCTTTATGTATTTAATATGGGGTTTTTTCCAAATGGTAAAACATATGGCAAATATCTTAAAAATAAGCTTTGAAAAGATCAAAACAAATACGTAAATACTAAAGTGCTTCTATTTTTTTCTCATTTGTGTAGTCATCTCAGTTCACCACTGTAAGAACTTTGACCTTTATAATCCTTTGTCCCTACATTCTCAAATATCATAACATGTATTGATGCCCATGTCCCCAAAGGCACAGAGTATACTTTATAACGACATGATGCATCCTGTCAATGCAGGTCTGTGTCTGCTGCCCATGTTTATCACCATTAGTGGAGAGTCTGTAATGCCTATTTAGACATCTGTGTAACACTGTTATAGAAAAACTGTATACAAAAAACCTTGGCTCCTTTAAAGTATTAGGATGGATTATTTTTCTGCTAAATAAAAATTGCTGTTGTAAAACTATATCGCCAGGAGGTGATGCAAACATATTATTTATGTAGCAATTCAGTGAATAATTCCAGTGCTAATTACTTATTTTCTATATTTATAGTTATACACATAGAAAAACTACTGGAGGAATTCTCCAGCTATGATTGATTTTCTGTGAACTATTGGTGATTACTCACTGGAGCTATTCATTAAATATTGAAAGGTGGTATATAATTAATAAAAGCATATTTTTTCATTAAAATACGTGAAGCAATACCCTTGTTACCATTTTGATGAATTCACATGTCATATATTATGGCAGAGAATATTTGAAATCTATGGGCTTTTCTATATTATTGTTGCAGTAATTCAATAAATATGCAAAAGAAGCAGTCGTTACCCTTCATGAATACTCTGTGTCTCTAGCATTTCCTACTTGGTCACTGTGAAGACTCTCATAGTCCACAGAGCCCTTCAAGATACACCAAGATGGAGGCAGGTGGTAAGTTAAGACATCCCTATTTGGTTCCCAGACTCAGGCAGACTCTGCCATAGTCACACAAATGGAAAGTGCTGATTTCTCTTTGGGAAAAGTCATCCATACGATGGACCATGTATTAAACCCAAATACGGCAGGGCAAGTGAAAAAATGAGCAGTGTCGCTTTGCCTTTGTGCAGGACTACAGAAAAATCCAGGTGTGGCCAAGACAGACCGTGTCTGTGTAACTGAGATAGAGGACATGCTAGGAGAGCAGGACAGTTAAGGAACATCAGGAAGGGGAGGAAAACATCTTCCATCCAAAAAATCTTTTCCCCTTACAACAGTAAAAGAAGTTGGGGAAGGGTGTCACTTTGTATTTGAAGTTGCCCTTTGGGGAGATAAATGCAACCACAGGATTGGTTGTCTCCATCTCACTTACTTGTTGCAGCTGTTGCTCTATCCTGCACATTCCTTCCAGCAGGACTTTTTCTGTGAAGTGTCACCTCTTTGTACTGTACAATTTCCGTCAGGGTGGCATCAAGCCTCCACTCTAAGTGTTTAAACGCAAGCTGGTGATGTGAGGATTTGGGGATTACACAATGAAACACTGACTGGAGAAAACACATGTATCTACCCCACGACGGCAATGGAGATCCAGTTTTCTGCAGCTCTCCAGTGATGACATTAATTGAACCAGAAGTTAGTACAACCATACAACACCAGTATGTATGGCACTAAAAAGAAGGGAGAAAGCTTGAATTAAACACTTGTTTGACAAGTGTTTTTGTCCTGAGTGAAGCAATAAAACCCTTATCTGCAGATGCAGAATATTTTTCCATGGAGGTTTGGGATATACACCCTGCAAACTCAGTGTTGGGGTGAATTCCACAGATGACCCCAGAGAACAAACCTCAGTTTTAAAGGCTGCCATCTCCGCATGCAGTTTCTCAGGTCTGTAATAGGCCGAGCCAGCACGGACTGCAAATCTCACATCTGTCTGTTTTCCATCCCTGCTCATCACACTGAAGACAATGACATCACTCAGCTTAGCAGGTAACAGTTTCGCAAGAAACTCCGTGAACTCGCCATGTCTCGTTTTGCCATGTTCATCTCTCCTTATGAACTCCTCTGCTGTGATATCTGCTTAGGGGATTCAAAAATAGATAAACATGAATACCGGGAGCTCACAGGTTAACTTCTCAATTTATTTCTTATTTAACAATATGGAAACATACCAGAAAGTGACCTACAGTGATAAGCAAATCAAGTATTGATATAATAATATCTACACCACATAAACGTTCAGTTGGAGAAGAAGCTGATCTAAACTCTCACCAGCAAATAAAACCAACCTGAGAGACGCATAGTGGCTGAGTTTTGTATGGCTTCATTTTCCAGGTCTTTGACATGGATTTGTACTGTAGATATAACATCAGGACAAACTCCATCAGAAACTCTAACTCTTAAATTGTATATTCCCTGAGGAGTGTTATCCACCATCAGCAAAGACCCAGTCCTCTGATTTAATCTGAAAGATCTACACAGAAACCTTCAATTAGGAAATCTTAACAAATCAAACTTGAGGACTTACTTTATTCATTAACATGATTCAGAAGGCCTTAAATGTTACTATGAAGGTTACAGGACCAAAACTTATGGGAATTATCCAACAACCTCAGAAATTATGGGAATTATCCAACAATCTCAGCCACCTTAACTGAGAAATGACAATCTGCAGATCTTATAAAAATATGTTCTTGCCATTCAGCCTTTCCCAAATTTGAACAAAAGCAGTGTGCTGTTGAACCATGTGGTTCAGCACAGTCATTATGGTCAAGCTTCTGAGGTCAGAAATAGGAACTGACAAACCCACACTGATCATTCCAGATTCTCACATCTCTATCTGGACCAGAATAAGTCTGTGTAAAATCTCTCATAGCATCTTCATTTGACACCTCAAAGGACCAGTAATTAGCAATTATGGAAATATTCCATGACCATTATGGAACAGTAACCTCTTAATATGGAAACAGGCCCATGGGCTGCAGATGGACAGAAAGTCAGTCTTTAATTTTGGGCTACATAAAGCTTTTAAACTTTTAGTCACAGCACAGACCAAAATTCACATTCACTTTTACATCCATTTTTTCCCTTCCAAACACCATATAGTTATGCCATAAACCATCTCGCTTTATAATATGAACACATAATGTCTAAGTAGGAATTAAGTGTCCAATTCAACATTTCAATTAACAGAAAAAAACCTCCACTAATCTGAGTCATGGTTTTCACATGCAATTGTAAATTTAGCCATCAAAGGAAAATACCAAATTCCCTTCCACTTTTGATGAAATGACTCCATTCTTTGCTTTTAAATTCAGGATTTGTATTCTATCAACCCTAAAATCTGAAAGCAAGTGTTAGAAACTCTGCCTATTTTTAAACTGGAGCTTACAGAATGCACATTTTTAAGTAAATTAACTATGACATCTGACTAAAGATCAACATCATGGTGTGATCCTGCATTGTCTTGGAAAAAATATTTCATGCATTAATTTCTTAATACCTAGTAACCCAAGTGAAAAAGAAAAAGAGCATTCAAAAGGTACATCCCTTAATAGACTCAATAACCCTGGCTTTATGCACATCCTGAACACAGAGAAATACATGGTGAACAAAATAATTACAGAAGCATTAATATTACTGATTTTGACAGAAATACAGTCCTCACTTGAGCATTTTTCCTTCAGAGAGAAATGTTTTGTTGTCCCAGTCATCCTGATCTGGTGCAAACACTTCCCCAAGCACTGTTGTTGACCATTTTCCTGTTGAGATAAATTATAATAAATCTGCATTTAATTTTTGCTTTTCAGTGCACTTTATATTCTGTCACATTCATTATTGTATTTATTATCTTCAGATTCCTGCTCAACTTAGTGACGGTTATGATCCAAGATTCCTAAAACAATGTATAGCCTGTCATATGATTTCTGCCAATTCTGGCAATGTGAGTACACTGGAGATGTCACATGAAAGAAGAAAACCTGGAAACAGCACAAAACAACAGCCGAATAATACATAAATACAACTCTCTACAAAACTCTCAGACAAAAAAAAATTAAAAATCACCATATCAGGAGTTAATTCCAAATGTTTCATTGCTACTCTATTATTTTGAAGAGCACACAAGTGGACCCCAGCAAAAGAGGGAGAGCACCTTGTGAGGTACAGCTGGGAGAGAAGGACATGACTGAGAAAAGGAAAAGGGCAAGAAGACACCAAGCTGGGCCAAGTATTAGTCCTTTTTTCAGGCCCTTGTGGGCTGTCACAGAAGTGGGAAGTCCAATCAACTCTTCTTAAACAGCAAGAGGAACAAGTCCAGGGAAGGAGACTTTTGAATTCCGCAGTCAAGGTTCAACAACGTGGGAGATTTTAAAGGTTCAAATCTGGAGCCAAGCCACCCATGATGCTTCATTCTCTTACCTCCACAGTATGATCTGGTCACATTTTTTCTAATTTAGGCATACCAAACTCAGAAAATGTAACTGCAAAATATCTTCTGCAGGTGAATACTTATTAATTGAAAGTAGATGTTATTGGTTTATAAAAAGACTGCCCTTTCTGTAATTTCAGTATATATTTGTTGGCAGCTAACAGTTTTTTGGTAGATAATCTTTTACATGCTAAGGTCTGAGTTTTGCAAACATATTTCACTTATTCCACTTTACTTAATAGTCTGCAGACCTGGAGCTGCAGTTTTGAAGCATGTAAACAAAGAAATAGATTAACAGACTGCAAGAAAGAAATTATGTGTAAAACTCTGCTATATTCATGAATCTGATACAATATCCAGACTCTGATATAACATTCAGCTAGCCCTTACCTTTGTAACTGTACACATAGACCTCCTTGTGCCCAGACTCATGGCAGTTGTCATTCTCATCCCCAACTATTATAGTCAGGGTGTTTGTGGAGCTCATAGGTGGAATCCCACTATCTGTTATAACTATTGGCAGGTGAAACACCTTCTGCTTTTCCCTGTCAAAGGACCTCAAAGCTGTTATAGTTGCTGTGTTATTTCTGTTGTCAGTAAGAGAAAAATCCAAAGAATTCTGATAATCTGGTGGCAATGAAAAGGTAAAGGGTGGCCCATTTTCCTCACCGTCCGGATCAAATGCATGAAGCAGCTTTGATGTATGGTTCATACGCACTATTTCAGGCTTCAATGTATTTTCCCAAACTACAGGCATGTATGGTGCCTCAAACCTTGGTCCATTGTCATTAATATCAAGCAAGTTAATTAAAACTGTAACGCTTCCAGTGCGGGGAGGTGTCCCCTGATCTGAAGCCTGTACAATTAAAGCGTATTTCTGAATGGCTTCACGATCCAGTGCATTTGCCACAACCACGTGACCAAACTGGTCAACCGCAAACTGTCTCATAGGATCCGAATCTGGCTTTATAGCATAGATAATCTTCCCATTCAAATCAGAGTCCTTGTCTGTAGCTCTCACTGTGGTTACTGTAGTACCCACAGGCACGTCTTCAAATAAAGGGTTTGTCTGAATAAACTGAGAAAGGAAAGCTGGGCTGTGGTCATTTGAATCTTCAACTTCAATCAGGCACACTGCAACACTAGAAAAATCCAGATCTTCCACAGTAATAGTAAGATTAAACTGTCTTTCACGGGCATTCTCAAAATCCAACTTTTTTTTCAGTCGAACAGTGCCACATTGCCATTCTTTGTCATTCTCAATATAAAACTTCTGATCTGGATCTCCCCCGATGATACTGAACATTAAGTCTGCATTTTCTCCAATGTCAGCATCCGTAGCGCACACTTGCAGGACTTCTGAGTCTATGGCACTGTTTTCAGGAATTGCTGCCTGCCACAACTTCTTTGTGAATTTCGGAACGTTATCATTGACGTCTGCAACCCAGACAGTGGCAGTGCCAGTTCCTGTTAGCCCTCCCCCATCTCTTGCTTCAACAGTAAGAAAGTAACTTTCAGTCCTCTCCCTGTCTAGCAGTCCCCCTGCCACGTGGATGGTACCGGTATTGGGATTGATATTAAACATGTCAGTACCAAACTCGTTCTTCACATTCTCTGTTATCCTGTACGTCAGGACAGCATTAAGACCAACATTTGGATCATCACGATCGACTGCACTCATTTCCATGACTAAGGTGTCTGCAGGAGAGTTTTCAAAGACATTCCCATTGCAGTCATCAGGCATGCACATGAACATGGGGGCATTGTCATTTATATCCCACACGTTGATAATCACATCAGCAAAGCCTGTAAGTCCTCCTCCACCTTCATCAGTAGCCAACACAATAAACCTCCACAGTGCTCTCTCTTCCCGGTCCAGCCTCTTGTGTGAGTAAACACTGCCTGTCTTCTCATCTATTGTGAAAATATCAGCTGCACCATACCCATGCAAGGAGTATCTCAAATCTCCTCCATCAACACCACTATCAGGATCACTGGCCAGAACCTAGAAAAGTTTTGAAAAAAAAAACAAGCAACATAGAAAGTATGAAATATGCAGTGATTGCATCACATCCTATATGCTGCTCCAGTCTAAAGGAGTCCAAGCAAAAGCGTATGACATAGTATTAACACAAGCACACCAGGGAATAGCAAACACAGGGACAATTCAGAGCAGGCAAATAAGCATTTTTAACAATGTTAACAACTTAACCATTTTAGTACTGAAATAAAATTATATTTTTCATATTCATACAGGTAATTTAAATATTATATTATGATAGCTACTTTAAATTGTCAATTATTTGCTTTTCAGGATCAACAAATGATCCATCCTGTTTATCCTACTTACTATCCCTGTAATTTTTTTTCCAAAAAAGTCCATTTCTTCTCTTCCAGTGACAAAAAAACTTAGTAAAATTGAACTTCACTAATATATACGTGCTGAGTTATTTTTAACATAATTGTTCCACAGTAATCTGTGCCTTTTTCATGGAAATATTATAATCTCTGAAACTGCATACACTACCTGCAGTACAAAGACTGGTAATGCATCCAGTTCCTCAATTATACTTCCATAGTATTCGTTGATAGAGAAAACTGGAGCCTCATCATTTTTATTCATGATGTTGATGATGATAACTGCATAATCTTCCCATTTCCCATCAGAGGCCAACAAGTGAATCTCATACATTTTTGTTTCTTCATAGTCCAGTGGTTGGGCAATGAAAATGGCTCCTGTTTCTGGATCTACATCCAGGACTCCTCCTGTGTTTCCAGCTGTGATCTGATACCGTAATTTAGCATTTGTTCCTGTCAATTACCAACAGTGTCAGAAAACACACATTTCTTGAAGTAGACTGATGCACGTGATGTTAAGATGAAGTATAAATCATACAATAACTCTTTAGGGGCATTATTTTTATTTTATCTTTTTTTGTGGTCTTTTAAAACATGCAGCTATGTCAGATTACTTATCAGCATTTTCAATTCTGGTGTATCCAATTGTAGTTTGTCTCTACAAAATGTGTCTTTGCAGTGAAGTAATAATTCTGTTTTTACTTTATTTGGAGGGCTGAAATGAAGTGCCATCTATCCATCACATCAGGTCCCCTGTCCCAACACTATAGAGCAGATTTACAAGGAGCCTAAGTGACAAAGTAGAAGTTCCTCAAGTAGGTAAATCCTTCTGCAGTACATCTTCACCACATCTGCCTCAGCCTCCTACAGTGGAGTGAGGAAGTGGGTGAGGAATCCAGTGCAGTCAGGATTTCCTTGCACTTCCCAAACACACTGAGAGAACAGTCCTTTGGGATTTGTGCAACAACAAAAAAGCCGTGTTTCACCATACAGTGAAGCTGAATTAGCAGTGCTCCATGGTCAAAAGATGGAAGCATGTTCTGATCCCTTTCTCTTTTATAAGCACTGGTTATGTACTTACTTTTACATGATTAGTGGCTGATTTCTGGCTGATTCATGGATAAAACAGTGTAGCTAAAATTCATCATATCCATTTAGGAAGTCTAGGTTCAAATTTTAGAAAACAAACAAAACCAAACAAACACAAACTATACTGTGCATCATAGAGAAAGCAAATGAATCTCACTGAAACCAAGTCTGACTTATTCTACTTAACCAGGACATTTTTATTGGCACCCATTTGTAAGAAAATGATCTGATCTATAAAACATTTCTATCTGCGGGCACAGAAATTATCTCCTAACATCCCACAATCATGCATATCTCCTGAAATAAGAGACTGTGCCTCACAGCTCCGTTATGAACTAATGTTCATGCCTGATCACTTCATACTTCAGTTTTAAAATCTAGACACAAAAAAACAGTTCCCTTTCTAACACCACCAAATATGTCTTGGTGTGCTGAGATCAACAGATTAATATTTTGGACAGAGCTGTGGGAGATTCCAATGCTTTACCTTCATCCTCATCGTTAGCACTGACTGTAAGGATGGTGGATCCCACATCCTGGTCCTCATCCACGTTCATCTCATAGACACTCTGGGCAAAGACTGGCTGGTTGTCGTTCACGTCGCTGATGGAAACTCGCACATAGGCCGTGTCTGGAGAGACAATGAGCAAGAGATTCAAATCCCCAGCTGTGCCACTTCTGTCAGCTACAATCCCTTAAACCTGTCTGCCTGCACATTAAATGAAGACAAATATGCAGACAATACAGAAACAAACCCTTAGGGCTGTGGACCATATATACACCAACATTACTCAAAAGCACTTGGGTATCAAGTGAATGTCACATCCAATTTGTTTAAACAGATAATACATGAATAATTGATGCCTAATATGGCAGTTGTACAGTGCTTAGTCATAACTTTGCATCCTGAAGCCACAAAACTTTAAGTTTTTATTTAAGCAGGGCGATCAATGGAGAAAACAATTTTCTATCTTGAACATTCCTGCTTCATAATTACTTTTGACTGAATACAGTTCCATATGCAGTGCTTTGAGAAACACTTCCACTGCCCAAAGATTTGCATCCTACAGATAACAGGCACATCTTTGCCTGCTAGGAAATACTCTCTAAACTCTAAATATGAAGGCCTATAGGGGTTTATTTTAATTTTAGAACAAAAAGCTTATTTGATTATCATGTAAAACTTATCCTTCAGCTCTGACACAACTGTTGGACAGATAAACGGTAAAAAAGTCACCACAAAACAAAAACAACAGGCACTCTTTACACAATTTTCTGTTAAAAAAAACACCAAAAACTGGAAATTACCATTTAATCCTGTATTTCAGAGCTTCTGTTTTCAGAAATCATGCAGGTAATATCACACTTACCACAGCCATCTGTCTCTTACCAGAGTTTGGCTTCCCATGCTTTCCAGGTCGAGCTGATTCAGACCCATCCACTGACTTGATTTCCAGAAGGTAGGAGCCCTTCTCCTCTCTGTCAAACACCGAGGCAGTGTATATGGAGCCTGTCTGGGGGTCCAAGCGAAAAGAGGTGTAGTCTCTGCCACTGTCATGTAACAGGGAGTAAGTTATCTACAGGATTAAAGAGAAATTGTTAATATATACTTTCCTTTTGTTGGATAGTTCACAACTAGATTAGTACTTAAAGAGAGAAAGAACAGTCCCATATCTGAACACTTGATCAGGCCAAGGAAGCTGGGTAAAACTGCATCTTGAGCAATCTGGTCTAAAGTCAATTAACTTCCTTGACTGCTGATCTGTAAAGGAAAATAGTTTGTCTGATTAGCTCCTGATTTCACTAGCACACACTTGTACAGTGCTTGTGCTGCAGCACTCAAACTCAGCTAAAGATCCCAAGTACTAATACAACGGCCACAGGTGAATACCATTTGAACCTGCTCAGTATCTATTATATACATGTTTTTGTGACTTGACTTCAGCTTGCACTCGTGTTCTAAGGACGTATCTACTCTCTATTTTTTTAATCAGCAAGGAATACATTTGCTTTGGGTGTTAACTTGCCATATTTTGTAAGGATTCAGTTTGCAGTACCCCCAGTGATTTCCAACTCACAGAAGCTTTTAACACAGCTTTTCTTCCATTAACTTATCCGATCTCATTTTAGGTCTGTGTAGAACTTTCCAAACCAGAGAATTCTACAGCAAGAATTTCAACGAAGCTACAGGTTGTCTAAATATTTCCTCTTTGTTTTCTGCCTCACACCTATTAGTTTTAGTTGCATTTGTCACATGGCAGCACAGAGAAGTATGTAATTAACTACTTTATTTCACTCTACATTTCCCCTATTAGTCATCCCTTTTCTAGGCTGAAGCTTTCCAGACTATTTAGCCATTGTTCATGCAGAAGTTCTTCCACAGCTTTCATCAAGGGAGATGAAGGTCCCCACTTTCTTACCTCACCATGTTGACCAAGGTCAAGGTCAGTGGCAGACACCTGAGTGACAAATGTCCCCAAATCAGCTCCCTCTGTTACTGAGGCTTCATAAATGGATGAAGTGAAGAATGGGACATTGTCATTGACATCTAGAACATCAAAAAGAGCACAAATAGAGAATACTATAAAACTTTACAGGAAAGCAGTACAGGATTATACTGTGACACCACTGAACAACTCACACACCTGTGACATTAACATAGACCGTGGTGAATGCTGCCAGAGGAACTGCAGCCACGTTCTGTGCTCGGACCCGCAGCAGAAAGCTCTTTGTCGTTTCGTAATCCAGAGGCTCAGCTACCAGGATTGAAGCAGAACCATCATGTCTGTTTGGAGTCAGGTAGAAACGAACTGGCATGTTGGTCTCTGGGACAAGCCCCTCTTCCAGGTTGTAAGTGACACGGGGATCTCCAAGGGGAGAAGTTGCTTTGATTGTCTGCACAGTTCAAAAAGTGTGTGTAATCAACACTTCTGTAAGTACAGCAACACTTCTAAAAGCTTTCGTGTTTTTACTCTCACAGATACTCAGCTACAAAACACAAAACTCTTATAAATGCACACTACAGTTAAGCAAATAAACAGTGGTCATTTACTCTACAGCCTGAGAGCTATAGACAGACAGACAAGTCTGTTCCAACCTTACCAAAATTGAGGCATCTCGTGTAGTATTCTCCGGAATAACAACTTCATAGCTGTCTCTTTCCCACTGTGGAGGCTGGTTTTTTGCACTGGTTACAGTTACAGAAAGTTCAACTTTACTGCTCCTGTTGCCTCCATCTGTAGCAGTAATCTCTCGAATTATAGATGACTTCTGAACAGTAAAAAAGGTTTCATTACAGAAGGTTTTGAGCAGGCCTCCAAAATACATTAACACATAAAATTAAAGTCACACTTAAAAATAACCTACACAGAAGAAAAATATCTGCAGCTGAACTCAAAATATGAAATAGGTGTAAATTTGATGAAAATTCTATTTGCTTTACTGAAGATTGTTGGAAAAGTTTGCTATTTGTCTCAATAAACCTAAGCAAATGTTACACAAAATTTAAAACCAAACTGAACCAAAAAACCCACTTTGTGGAGCCCCTGAGTTCTTAAGCTTATCTATTAACAGTTCTTGCTATTAGGTCTATAGGGTTCTTTGATTCATTAAAGAAAATATATTAAAATAATACATCTTCACCAAACTTTTGTGTGTCAGTTACTTAGAAGTTAAATGTCAGTATTAAAAATTTCTATTTAAAGACGGACATCTACAACAGTATTTCCATTTCAAAATAAATTACTTTAAAACCTGAAAATATCCAACTGCTTGTTGTAGGTATTTAGAAACAGCTGAAACTGATCAATTTTAGATAACTACATAAATTATACTTTCACCTTCCTGAGGGACACCTATGCTTAATCCACCACAACTGACATATATCAAGTTGGGAGTAGGTATCAGAACCAAAATTTCACACTTGTTCCCATTCAGGTTTGTGTCTTGACTCATTGCCTGTTAACATAGTGAAGTCCTACACTTGGGTTCTTGCTCCCCTGCTTATGACCTCAGCCCTCCAGCCCTCAGAATTAGCATGCCAAAGCCAGGGAAATGGGAAGAGCAAATCTCAGAGGCAGTGCTGTAGCTGCTGCTTCCAAGCTGAAAGCAGGGCTTGCTCATATGCAATTCACAGTCAATGAACCCAACAGCTAAAAGCCTTGGACTCATGTTTAATTTAAATAGATGTATTGATCCTTTAACCTGAGGGGGTAACCCAAACTCCTGACCTCAGTCCCTCCTAGGATATATTGAAATAGTCAGCTTAAAAGGGAAAGCAAGCACCATACCTGAGATATGGGTTGGTTCACAAACACCCAGCCTGTGGTAGGATTAATTTGTAAATAATTTGGTTCATCATTTGCTATGGAATATATAATGGCAGCATTTGAGCTGTAGTCATCATCACGGGCTGCAACACGCAGGAAGCTAGTCCCAACTCTTGTGTCCTCTCTTAGGAAATCTAATGTAAGGAAAGGATATTTCAAATTGATCATTAATTTGCTAAACTACCATGGAATTCTTCGTAAGTCATAAAGAAATAACTGCCATACATTATTACTTTAGTATAACTTTCTCTTCCTTGGAACAATGGCCACACACACAGAGTATTTTAAAGGGGTGCTATCACTCCAGAGCTGCAGATCATATCTGAACTTCCTATTACCCCATTCATAACCTGGAATTCTTATTTCTTGTAAGATACTTCTTTTAATTGTATTTTAACTCAGAGAATAATTGCTCAGTATGAATGATATGGCTATTGTTCCAAGGAGCTTTCCCAAAAGGCAGGCCTATGAGCCAAGGCTGTACTTGTTACATCACACATTACACAGAGTAACAGCTCTGCAATTAAATAAGCAAAGTGCATCTCTGGCTGCATCACAGTTTGTCACATTTTCTACTGCCAGGAAAGGCAAAAACTCAAAAATCTGAGACATGGGGTACGCTCACACTCAGGGCACTGAAACTCTATCCAATGACTCTCAATTACATTCATAGTGGGTGTTTTCAAATCTGGGGTCATTGTCATTTTGGTCCAGGATGACAATATTTATCTGACATATTCCAATGAGTGGCTCCGCTGCCTGATCTGTTGCTGTCACAGTGATGGGATATTCCCTCTGTTTTTCTCGATCAAATACCTGAACAGTTGTCAGAACTCCTGAAAACAAATTAAATACCGAAGAGTTAAAATTCTGTGCATTTGGCAATACTCTACATGCAGATGTTTATTTTTCTGACAATACACTGAGATACAATGAAATATAGGTTAAGAACACCTATAACATGAACTTCAGGTTCAAGGATCCAACCCCGAGATGTAACAATTGCAACAGCTGACATTGTACTGCTCAGGCAGATTCGAACTTCAGTTACACTTACATCTACACACAAAAGGATTTTGAATTAGAATTTAAGCGCAATTTAAGTTCAGAAAATGGAGATAAGTGTCAAACTAAGAGAATGAGTTTCTAAAAATGTTTCTTTTTAAGAGCTGTAAGTACAGGGTAAAAGAACATTTCATGTCTTGTATCCTCCAGAAATTCAGCCTGAACTTAGCTTTGGCTTTCTAAGATTTAGTTCCTTTGCTGTTTCTAAGACTAATGTCATTTGGATAAACCATTTATATGCCATTAGCAATGCTGCAAGATAACATGCACTTAAAATACGTTTGTTTGGGGTTTTTAAATCCAGTTACAAAAACACACAAGTTACTCCACCGAGCAGAATTCCCACGTTTCAAGGAAAACATCAGTTTTAGTTCAGTACTGGACACGTGTGAAACTTAGTTGCACGCAATACTTGTTCATGTAGTTAATACAGTTAATATTTCATCTGCTGTTAAAACTCCAAGTGTAGTCTGATTTTATCTAAGCCTTTTCTCCATCAGTGTTGAACGGTGGTTTCTCTATGCCATTATCAGTTCTGACATTTGTTTTACCTGTGTCAGGATGAATACTAAATGCTGGTAGGACACCATCTCTGTGCATCAAGCCATATTTCACTATACCATTGGCTCCTTCATCAGCATCAGTGGCTTCAACCTGCAGAACAACAGTCCCTGAAGGCTGGTTTTCCAGGACAGAAGCATGTTCCCGATAATACTGGCACTAAGAGAGAGGAGAAAAAGAAAGAAAGAAAAATCAAAAGAAGAGAAAATTCAAGGACTTCCCTTGCCATTTGATTTAAAGATATACTAGCAGGGGAAAAAAAATAATTATTTAGCTACACTTCCATTGCCATACTCTGCTGTTAAAGCGTTATCTGTGCCATGACTAATTTAGATTTCCCTTGCTATTTTGTGGTTATACAAACATCACACAACATGAGGCCACTGAGCATCTCCAACTAATGCAAATATTTGGAGAAAAAGTTAAAGTTGCTTCCAAATGCAAATATTTTTCTATATTAGCAAAGGTCTAATAAAAAAGAGGGCATATATTTGCCCAAACCACAGAATCGCTTTGATCAAAAAGGGATTTCTACATAAAGTAACTTTGTCAAGGACAGATTACTGAGAATTTCCAAGACTGACATGAACAGTTGCTGACTTTTCAAAATATGCAACATTGCCTATCAACATCTGAGCCATCAGTACCACATCTGAAATTTTTATACAATAGATCTTTAATATGAATTAACATTCGGAAACCAAATTCAAGCATTTATTTTTTACAGTACTTCACTATTTAAGCTGAAACAGTCATTCTTTTCTCTTTCATTAGTTCCAGACACACAATCATCAAAGGAAGCCTATGTAATTTCGAGAGGTATTTTGGAGTATTTTGGAACAAGCCTACTGCATAGATAGCCATCCCTATGGATTCCTGCTCACATGTGTCACACGAAATCTCCAAAAGTGTTTCACTTAGCCTCATCCTCTGAAATGCCAGAGATGAGGTGTGGTTCAGGGAACAGACAGGAGCTCACAGGAGCTGTTCTGCCACAAGAGCAGAACAAACCCTGAAAGCCTTAGGGAGGGACAGAAAAGAAGGAGAAGACGGGACTCAGAGAGAGAGGGAAGCAGAGCACCTCCTGAACAGCTCATCTGCTGCACACCTGCAGTGCCGACAGCATTAAAACATTTATTACACAGTCCAGTACAAACGACAGAGGCTCATATATTTACCTTCTGAAAGACAGGTTTGTTATTGTTGACATCATCAATTTTCACAACAACCTGAGCAGTACTTGTGAGAGGATGGGGCCCTCCAGAGGCGTTATCATCGGTAGCTGTGACGTTCAGAACATATTCTGTCCCCTGCAGCTCAGGAAACGGGTTTGCACGAAGTCTAACTAGCCCTGTAGAAACAACAGGTTGTGGGCTTTTGCTGCATGAACCCATTTCCATTATTCTTCTCACTAGTAAGCATGACAACAAAGCATTCTGGCTCACCTAGTCACCAATAAACCAAAAGGCTGCTGCAGTATAATTTAACTATGGTGTTTTTACTGCAGTCCCATATTAAAACAAAATTAAGACATCACAACAGGTTTGTCTGCAGGTATGTCTACACAACAAACTGAGACAACAGCCACAACTCAGCTGACCTGCACATAAAAGCTTTCATCAATCTGCAGCTGCCATGGACAGCTCAGCTGAAACTATTTCAAGTTTACCTTCCTGTAGCACAGTCACAGCAGCACTGAGCTACAGAGGCACAGTCTCAGAAATCTCTGTTCTGTCACTCTCAAAATTCCCCACAGGACACACTCTGCTGGGTGGGACACAGAGGCACCGGCAGAAAGAGAAGTGCTACAAAAGCAAAAGGGACCACAGCTGCCTGAGATCCTGCAGAAAGCGGCTGTCATTCTTTTGCTCCACCATCCATCCATCCATCACATCTGTTATTCATCAGGAATAATCACAATTGTCATTACAACAGAGTATTTTCACAGCATCAATGTCACTCAATTTGCTTGCAAATCTATTGTTTTAACTGCAGCACTTATCTTTGACACTTCTCCACTTTATCTCCTTATTTCTGCTTCAAGAGGGTACAGACTATTCCCCTGACATCACTTCTGAAAAGAAACTGCTGCAAGCCACTGTATAAACCCTTACTGGTTTATTCAGCAACAAAAGCCCAAAAGTGTTTTGGAAAAAATGCTAATGTCCCTAAAGTTAAGTTTCAAAGACTATAAAATTAATTGGCAAAAAAGTATTAATGTACCTATACATGATTTTCTGTATTAAAACTGTGGAGCTAATCCCAAGAGATGTTATCAATCAAATGTTAAGATGCGTTGACCAAAAAAATCTGTTTCTTACAAAAATGACTTTCAGAAGTGTCGGATATATTAATGCTGTAGCAATCAGACACTTTTAAAACCATTGTTCTTCCTCAGGTGCCAAAGCATCTGTAGAAATTTAACTCTTGGAACCTGCAACTCTATTTTTAAGTCAGAAAGGAAATAAAGGAGCTCATAGTAAACTCAAGGTCAGGATTCAACGCTTGCAAGTTACCTGCAGACCATATTTTTGAGAGCATTTCAGAATCTAACATTAATATTGCAAAACCACGATTGCATTGAAATTAAAATTTCATGTTAAGTGAACTCTATGAAATAAAGTGAAGGAATAACTAAGGGCAGCTTACTCCTTCCCATATATTCAATGCTTCTGCATTGGAAAATCTAAGTTCAGATTTTGACTGAAGTTCAAAATACAAAGTAGTTTAACTGAAGTTAATTAAGTTACTTCAGTCCTTCAATGGGATTTCAATTTGTTTGCCTGTTTCAATCTCAAAACATCCTCTTCTGTTTTTTCAAGGAATCAACAGCAAATAAATCCTATTAATTTAAAGGGATATGTCAGCCTACTCAGATGTTGGTGTTTGTGCACTTTTTTTCTTTCTAATGATGACACCAGTGTGGTGGGAACCTTTTTTTCTTTTCACATTTTGAAAATATGTCACTATTGAAAACAAAAAGATGTAAAAATTGACATTTCAGAACAAAAGCCTTAAACTGCCAAGTATTCTCCACACATCTTTTTTTTCTCACGCGTGCAGTATTCTTAGCTAAATAACACTGGTCATGTGAATGATTTTAGCCTTAAAGGAAAAATATACTTCTTTAGTTCAGATTCTATGTACTTTTACCTTCACTGAAATAAAACAGTGGTAGTCTCATTCCACCTACAAACACATCACTTTGTGTCAGTAAAACACAGGTGAGCTCAGCCAAGAAATGTTTGCTCTCACCAGCATAATCAGGACATTGACACAAGCATGGGGTGGGAAAAGCCTCATTTAAAATCCCAGATGTCCAGTTTTTTATATTAAATGCTATTCAGATACTTGTCTGACATTTTGGAATGTCACCCTGTTATCAATAATAACATTCTTTATTAACTTACTGCCTCTTAAGCTACCTGTTATCTATAATAATGCTCTCTATTAAGTTACTGACTGAAAGCAAACACTGAACAGGTAAGAGAGGTCAATTATACACAGATTTTAGGAAATGATACAATTTTTTTAATATTGTAAGAGAGTGTATGCATTGTTTCCCTGCACTTTTAAAAATTAAGCTTCAAAGATAGCATATACTATTCAGTTTGATAATAAGACCAAATTCAAGGTGCATCACAACAGAATTAACATTACGACCACAGCAGCAAAGAGCTAATATATAATTACCTTTCTTAGGGTCAATAACAAAGTTCCCTTTCTGATTCCCAGAGAGAATGTCATATGTCACACCATCTCCATCAGGATCAACAGCATTAACTGTAGCAATTAGAGTGTTTGGGCCTGCATCTTCAGAAACAAAACTCCTGTAGCTGTTAAAAAACCCAAACAACAGCACATTTATAGATTTAAACAGCATATAATAGAGAACTAAGCTTTACAACACCTACTAACTACCTGTTCAAAGGGCACTGCAGGGATTCGTAATTTACTAATACAATTACACTGCTATGAAGCTTTTTTGTTAAGCAGTGAAATGATAGCACTGATGATCTATCCAACCATCCACATCTTTCTGTTGTTAGCCCCACAGATTTCCACTGCACACTTCCAGCAGTACCACGGCTTCGAGGCTGAGCTGTGCAACAAGACTTGTGCTAAATGCAAAATTCACTTGGGGTTTTTAATTTAAAAAAATGAGCTTCACGAATCACAGACCCCAAGCAAACATTTGCTAAGTTAAAGCAGTTCTTGTTATAGCAGTTTCTGACGCAAGCCCTCAAAAGGCTTTCAGTGCAGTCTTTGCCCCAAGAGGACTAAGGTGAGAGTGAGATGTGGAGGATATGTGCATAATGTCAGTTTCACAAAAATCTCTGCTCAAGTCCAGACACATCACTGACATTGTAAGCTCTTAAGAGGCATTATCAGCCTAAGCTTAATGCTCTCTGGAGTAGAAAAGCCCCCTGCTTTAGCAAAGTCCCAAATATTTATTATTTTATCTGACTGGATTGAGCGTGGGTCAGACTAAGCATCCGCCAGGCCTGTCCATAGTAGATATCCCAAAGCTCAGCCATAAGAATGAATGCAGCTGGCTGTATCCAACATAATACAGATGCACCACTGCGTCAGAGTGCTTATGGACCCACTGGCCATATGCTGAGAATAGCACAAAATTTAAAGGAAAAGAAAATGGATGCACAGAAAACCTTTCCCTTCACTTTTGTTGTCAAGATACGTGTGTTTTCAATGAAACCTTCATAGAAACAGCTTCTTTTCTTCCCCCAATTTTATATGCAATGAAGTAAGAGAAGTAAATTATTCTGGTTTAGCTCAGTCACAACCCTCAAGACACTGTCTTAACTCTGCATCTGGAAAGCAAATGAACAGTAATTCTGATAATGTTTTACATGAAATACAGGGAGAGAGGAGTTCAGAAGAGATCTCTTTAAAAAGAGAAAGTAAAAACTGACAACATGAAACAGAGTGATAGCCTTAAGCATTTCATAACTGAGATAAAGAATAACTGTGATGAAAGAAAGCTCATGGCAAGGAATCATGAGTTTATACTGGACTGTAAATCTATTTAAACAAAGGGCTAGAAGGACATCATCATCACGATTTGTATTAGACTGCCACAGAGCACAGCATTAACTGCAAACAATCTCTCAACAGGCCCAAATTTACATGTGTTCACAATGATTCTATTTCATGGAAAATTTCAGCTAAGTTCTGTCTGAAATTTAGCTCTGGGTTCAAGATTCTTTTCATAACAGAAAAGACAAAGCAAAATCAAAGGCTAATTAACCAAAAACTTGAGATAATTTGCATTCCAGGAGATTAATTCAATTCCAGTGCCTATCTACACACACACACAAGAGTAGCTTCCCTGCTCTTGCACTGAGAACAGAAAAGCTTCTTGTGAAGGTTTGGTAATTGAAAATAATATTAATTTTAATCATATTCTTCAGTAAACTTTAAGTACAAGAGCTGTCAGGGATTTTTTTTAAACTACGTTTTCTGTTTTCAAGTGGTTAGATATGTTTACAGCATCTTTAATAATCACTCGCTTCTGATTAAAATATTAGGAACAGATGCAAATAAATATTCAATGACTCTGAATAGTAAAACAAATAAATAAATGAAAAATAGGCATTGGCAGAAGAGTGAGAAACCTACCCTGGTTTAGTATTTGAAAATATAAAGAGACCAAATAAATTACAAAAGATCGAATTTTCCAAGCTATATCTCCTAAGCAACGTTTAGAAAAAAAAGGAAGGCACAAGATTTTGAAGCCAGAGGTTATCTTCACATAAAACAAGGACTGTCAGAAAGCTTTGATGTTTTGTTCAGCTAAACCCCAAGCTTAGCATCACTGAAATCTTTTGCCTCAGTTTTGTTCTGAGCAACTTCCACTTTTAAGAGTAGAAGGCTGGTGCAAAGGCTGACTGGAAATTCCATTACTAAGTTTCTAACATCAGTGCAGGTTTACAGTACTTCTGGCATTGCTTCAGATGCTTCTGAGTCCCAACTATGGAAGAAAAGTGCTTACAGGTGCTTTAGAAGAAAAAAAAAATACATACCGTTTGTAGGGCATGGGACTAAGTGAAATTAGTGAACTCCACTTATTGGCATTTATCTTGTGGGTTTTATAATTCAGTTGTCATTTAGGATTGTGTCATCTAAGCATTTTTCTTTGACAACTATAAACCAGGGATGCAGACTGCTGACTCTAAGTTTAAACTGCCTAATTAAAAGGCAAAATTCCCCCATGTCTGTGGATGAAGGCTGATGGCAACAACTCTGCTGCCTGTTTTTTCTGCCTGATTTCCTTTGGTGGTGGAGGGGTGCTCCTGAATGGTATAATCTGAAATTATTGCACCATATCTTTCAGTACATATGGGAAAAAATAAAAGTGCAAGATTTCTCGAAAGAGATTGTCTATATACCACCTTTTTTTTACTGAGAGCCTCAGAGTCAAAATATCACCCCACATTTGTCAGTCCAGCTCTCAGCTTTGATTGAACCAAAGCTAGTTACCATCCTGTGATCAGCCTTCCAATCGAAATACAAAAAGCAACAGTAAAAGATAACAGAGTCTGAAGAATATGTATTTACATTGTCTGAGAAAACTCAGGTGCTTCATCGTTCACATTTGAGATATGGATCCTAACAGTTGCTGTCCCAGTCTTGGGCTCTTCCCCTTGATCTACAGCCATAATGATGAACTCATAAAGGTGGTTAGGTCGCTCATAGTCCAGCCGTGTTGCTGGAAAAATAGTGCCATGAGAAGTAATACTGAAGTCTTGGCTCAGTGTGTAATACAGCAACTGGGCATTCTCCTTTGAATCACAGTCAGTGGCTGTCACTATTAGAAGAGAAGAGAAAGACATTGTGTAGATCAAAGTTAGTGAATTGGAATGTTAAGTACATTTACTACTACTGTAGCAGGATTTGCCTTGGCACATGGTGCTTGAAATCAGTCAGAAAACTGTGCTGTCCCTTGTGCTTTTTAGTGAACTAACCCTTACTCAAAAGTAAGTCATTTAAAAAAAAAAAAAAGTGAACTCCCTGGGAGAATTTAGACACTCGATCTTGACTTTGCTGGATTTAAAGAGTGCTGTACTATCAAGAATATATTCCCACATAGAGGGAATTCCCTCATGTCCACCTGACCTACACTGCTGACTTAAAATCACTCAGATCACACAGTGTGCAATTAAAGATGGAATATTTATATATATTATTCAACTCATGCACATTATGTGTTTGTCAAATCCTATGCACAACCTACAAAAATCTATGCAAAAAGCACAGTTACCAGAACAGTAACTGACAAACTACCATTAGTACAGAATACATCACTCAGTAGAAAAGTAGGAGGCTATAAAATCTTATTTAATAGGGAAAAGCAATATTCCTGCAGTTTAATTTCCTTTCCCCCCCCTCAAGATTTAGAGGAAGTTCATGTAAGGGTTAAAGACTAATACAAGGCCCTTGTACAATTGCTTAGTTGACATAAACTTGTTTTATTGCTACACTTTACAGAGCACCACCACTTGAAGATCAAGTTCTTGGCTCCACTGGGAAGAAGCAAAGTCTTCCTGTCAAGCATCCAAACAAAACCTCACATAGAACAGTTAAACTGTACAAGAGGCTTTTAATGCAAAGGAGAAGAATTCCTACAGCAAGGCCACATGGTACTCTCAGAGACAGGCAGAGAAGGTGAGCTGAGGTGTCCGTAACTTCTGATCAAGGATCGTTCTCTTCCTTCAAGAAATGTAGAAAGACTACTACTATGAGGCTGCTGCTGTAATACCAATCACAACAAAGTTCTGTTACTTCAAAATCCCGCAAAGAAAATCTGTTTCCTTTGCCTTCCTGTCCCCCAAAATTGTTTGGGCTGTGGCAGTAGTAAATAACTGACATGATTCTACAAGCTGCCATTTGCCTTCAGAAAGCTGCAACTACCCACACTGCGACAGGTAATTTTGCTTTCTGAACTGAATTCTAAGTAGCGCAAGGGAGAAAAATACAGTGAACGTAATAAATGGTTTCAGGAGCACTAACCTTGGAGAAGTGCAGTTGTCATAGGAACTGTTTCAGGAACACCGACTTTGCTGTAAATCGACTGATGAAATTCGGGGGCACAATCATTCACATCTGTGATTACAACCAAAACCTTAATGGAGGAGAGGGGAATGTTAAACAGCAAAGTGATTTAAGGGAACGACTTCATTGCTCTGGAAATATCACATGGAAGAATTTCCCAAAAACATCCTTGAAGTCTTCAGCAGCTATAGAATGAGACATTTTTCTTAGATTGCTCTTTTTCTGCTGAGTGCCATTGAAATATTACATCCCAAGATACTAGGAACTGCCAAGTCCCTGACCCTGCAGCAATGTTTTCCACTCACCCTTCATCTCCATTGATTATTCCTTACTACCAATTGAAAAGAAAATGGACCATCTGCTTGCCAAGGACCCTTTTTCCATTATCTTATCTTACAACACTTCTGTGATCTGTAACACTAAAAACTCTACTGCCAAGCATATTACATTTTAGCAGTATAAATCTCCAAGACCAAGTTCTGAACTCAGTTACAGCAGGACAAATCAGATATAAGTGGAACTGATCCCTAGCGAAGTGGTCACAGCCCCAAGTCTGACAGAGCTCAAGGAGTTTGGACAATGTTCTCAGGCACAGGGTGGGATTGCTGGGGTGTCTGTGCAGGGCCAGGAGTTGGATTCAACGCCTGTGGGCCTCTTTCAACTCTGGATATTCTGTGATTCTGGTAAACCAAGTAAGAGATACAATTTTGCCTTTAACACCTTTACAAATGCTTTCTTATTCCTGTGTCAAATATGAGTCCACAGTTGCACAGTTTACACTCCCAACAGTAAGGAGTGTGTAAACGAGCCTTTCTGGTGGCTCATCCTGCTGCACTTCATGCAGTTGGTTGAGGCACTCTGCATTACAGAGCAACAGGCAGAGGTGTATTCCATGAGCCTCACAGAGCAGATACGCATGAACTAGAGCTGCTCTCTCAACTCTTGAGGTTGTATCAGTGTAAAGTAGGTACAAGTTAAACTACCTCTAGGCTAAACATATTTGTAAAATCATCTCATAATCCTCTTTTGAGTCATATTTTACCATTCTTCATCTTGTAGTACACCATAGGGTCAACAGAAACTATCAGGCTCTGGTGTGCTCTAGCCAGTGCTCATTACATTGGCGTACTGCTTCCCTGTCTCACTGTGTCCTCATACTTGATCCTAATAATTCTGTCTCCAGTTCCTTATCTTATTTCCTGCAGCAGGAACAAACTCATATGGCAGGCTTTTCCTAGCTCAGTGAATCTCTGAATTCCAATAACTGTAATAACTATATTAAGAAGTATTTTTGCTGTCAAACAGCTTTCTAAAATACCATGAACCATCCCAGTGAATTTTTATTACTTTCTTGTTTTACGAGTTCATTTTGTGTTCTTGATACAAACCAAGTAACTCTTTGTCCTGCCTTTGGTTTAGAGTGGAATAATCTCAAATGTACCTCATACTTGATGAAGGTAGAGTAAGACAAAACCTCATGTCTGGCTTGGCCACATCCATTTTCATGTGTTACCAGATAAGGCTTGAGATCTATGATGGGATGGCATATTGATCCCTCAGAAGCAGCCTTTAGAGCATCTGCAAGAGTGAAATCTAAGAGTATCTAAACCAGCCCTCAACATCTCCCCATAGACAGAAAGACTTTTAAAATGGACAGCAGAATAGCCAGCATGGGGAAATGGGAGCTCCTGGTGAATCTGTACAGAATTCAAAAGGATGAAGGAAAATGGAAATGCACACAGGCTGCCGGAGGGGAACACCTACCTCAGCAGCACTGCTGAACTGCTCCTCATTTTCCTCTGCTCTGACCAAAAGAAGGTACTGGTGGGGGTCACTTTCATAATCCACACTCCGAGTTAGACTGATCTCTCCTGTTGCCCGATCAATACTGAACAGACCCCCAGGATTAGTGAGCAAACTGTAGCTCAAGGATTTCTTTTGATATGACACAGCAGTGACTGTAAGAAAGCTGCATTAAAAAAAAATAAAAAGAGAGGACTCAAGGACATAATACAACATTCTGAAAAATATGACAAAAGCGATGCATATCAGAAATGATGGTGCAACCCTGTAGGTCTGCTCAGAGGTATCCTCAGTGAAATCAGTGACAGCTGTATCTAAACACCAAATTCAAGCATTTTGTTGCACAGTGGTTCTATCACCTTGGGGTTAAACAGATAAAGACAGGATTCTTGGATGCAGAACACAGTAAGGATTAAAAATGCAGGAACAGAGGATTTAATTTTTGCTGCAGCTGAATTTGCCTACTTCAACTTCCTTCTATGGTAGTCCTGGTTTTCAGCCAGGAAACTAAAAGATAAAGCAAGATGAAAAAGATTCGCTTTAATAACAGCACAGTAAGTTTGCTGCAGTCATACCATCCTAAAGGTCCAACAGATAACTGCCAAAGGATAAAAGCCAGGCCTTAACAGCAGTGTGTGTTACAGCTTACACTGGACATATATATTTAGCTCATCTGGCACTATCTTTCTTCCACTGAAGTCCAATGCGTTTAAAGCCTTCAAGTGGAAACACCCACAGTAAGAAGTAGAAAAAAAATTTAAGTATTTTTAAAGGATTTAAACCCGAAAACTAATTTCTCAAGTTCTCCTGCCTTAACAGGCAGGTTTCTTAGGAAGAAGAATTCCATCTCCCAGGAGAACATACCAACATGTGTGATCCTGTGACAAGTACAGTCAAAAAACACAAATTCATTTTGTGCAAACTCCTTTCCCCCCCCCTTGTATTCCTATGCTGCTGTCCTCTCACTTTCCTTTTGGTGCACTACTGAACCAATGGACAACACTGCTGTAGGTCATTATCTCACTTTAGTTTTCTCCTGTGTTTTCCTATGCTGAGGTCTCACAGGCAGTTTCAGCCAGTGCACGACTGCATTCCTGCCAACAGGAATTATTCTGCCCTCCTTCTAACTCCCTGCCCTGGCTGCATGTTCAAGCCACCTCTCCTCTCTTGTCAGTGCTGAAAATCTCAAGGCCATGCTGGGAGCACATTTAACAATCCAGCTGAAAACTTTTTCTGCCTCTCGTCTTCGTATCCCCTCGGCTCAGCCTGCCCATGCAGCTGTAGCTTATTGGCATTACAGGCGGACCAAAGGAAGAGAAGGATTTGGTAATGCTCCTCTGCTCAGCAGCAGCCTTAAATCAGGCTCTAATGGGGACACCATAAACCCAGAAACCCACTGCACGACAACAACTCTGTTCTCCTGCATACTTGGGTAATTGGCCCAATTTAAATATGAGAACTTCTACATGGTTTTTCATGGCTATTTCTGGCCAACACATTACAGAAACAACTTGCACACTTTCACTGTGTATATTCAAACTTTTTCAGATGTAATAACCACACAAAATACTTCATTCCTTTTGGATATTACCAAGTCATTTGACCAACTGACTAATCTACTATCATTTGAGGTGTGCAAACCTATTTCTAATAGTGATAAAAAAGTTATGAATAATTTTATTTTTAATTCTAAACATTATTGAACCCAGGACAGCAGGTACCTGATAGATATTATAGTATTTTGCAGTTATTCCATTTCTTTTATGCCTGTGCAATTTAATTTTATTGCAGTTTTAAAGAAAAACCTTGTTATCTACTATTAATTTTTTTTTAAATCTTAACAGTCCTTGGTTATTTAGACACTGTAAAACTGCATTTTGCAGACTGAACAGTAACACCACAGATAATATAATATGAATAACAGTTGAATTGCCACAGAAGGAACACACTGACTGGACAAAAGTATTCTCAATTCAAGTGGAAGACAAAATATTTACTCTAAGAACAAAACAGTTTGGAAAAGAAGGGACTGAGTATTCAGGTGGACTTATGTTACTAACACTTTCTGTGATATTTCAATTGACATGGTTAGACAAAGGACGGAGAAATAAAATGAAAAGTTCTGTGGCATCTTCATTTCAGCTCAGTTTGTCATTGTGGTGAAGACAGGAAAAAGAATCTTGGTTTTTCCAATTTTCACTTGGTGGAGAAGGCACTTCTCCAAATTTGACATATAAAATTAATGTATTCTTTCACACAGGATATCTTTCTTCATGACGTAACAGTACTAATTTAAATTCTGCATTTTGTTTGAAAATTGAGACACAATCAGCATCTACTAATCCTTTCCATATAATTTCAAAAAGTGAGAAAGCACAATTATTCAATACCACTTTTCCCTGTAAAAGGGTGACTAAAAAAATACATCATCAAACTGTGTCTGGATCACTTCTATTAAGAGACCTAAATTGCTTCTCACAGAATCTATTTATGATTTACAAACAATACCAAGGCTTTGCGGAGATCAAACAGAAGTCAAAACCAGGAACACAACCTTACTGCGTTATTTTGAGCTGTTACTTACGGTTCTCCTCGTGGGGTACTCTCAGGAACATACACAAAGTACGACATGTTGGTGAACTGTGGTGGTCGAAATCCAGCAATTACAGAAACAGTGGCTGGAGACCCTCTGCTTCCAAGTTTATCTGCTGCTAGTACAGTCAGCAAATATTCCTTGTCCCTCACTAGTGGCAAACCTGTTGTTTTAATCCAGCCAGTGTCCTTCTCAACTTCAAATCTGTCTTCACCACCTAAAAGGAACAAGTCCAAAAATTGTCATCAGCAAGAACATTTTTACTTGATTAAAATTAGGAGGAGAATACAGTGTCAATTACCAAGTTGCCTTTGGCTTAGGATCAGCATGCACACTAACGTTCAAAAGTTTGTTCAGAACTTCGAAATCAGTCATTACATTCATCATTCATGACTGCATTTAAAAATTCCATTTCACTTCTCTGGACAGTTATCACTCTTCTTTATCACTGAATTATAAAATGGTTTGGGTTCAAAGGGAACTTAAAGCTCATCTCATTCCACGCCCTGCCACGGACAGGGACACCTGCTATAAGACCAGCTTGCTCCAAAGCCCTGTCCAACCTGGCCTTGAACACTTCCAGGGATGGGGCGGCTTCTGTGCCAGGGCCTCACCACCCTCAGAGCGAGGAATTTCTTCCCAATATCTCATCTAACCCCACCCTCTGTCAGTGTGAAGCCGTTCTCCCTTGTCCTGTCACTCCATGCTCTTGTAAATAGTCTCTCTCTATCTTTCTTTTATTCTCTAATACTTTGCTGTTGCATAAGTATCCCTTACCAGAAAATACTCTACAGGAGAGATATTGTTGCTCCCCATCTGCTCAGACAGTTTTGAACTAATACTAAAGTTTCTTAAAAGGAGACACAAAAAAATTAGCACTGAGTTTTGTATTAGCTCTGCACAACCCAGACCTTTAAAAGTTTGTTACAAATGAATCAGAAGCATGACTCCCACAAGGGATAGGAACATTAACCCTCCTCTCCAACCAACAAACTACTCCTCCACATACTGTCTCATAAATACAGTCCCCATTGCCACCCCCTTGCTAAAGCCTTGGGGACTACTGACTGCTCCAGTCCCCATCATCCCCAGGGGATATGTATGGGCAGGAACTCAACTCTGCAAAGAAATCTGTCCATAACCATCAATAAAAGTTGATTTTTCTCACACACAGAGCTGAAGGTTTATTAACCTTCTGCACAAGGAAGGGAAAATAAAGCTGAGGATAAAAAAGTCACAATGGTGAGGCATAATACGCAGGAATGGGAGGGTTAAAACTTACCTTCCAAGAGAAAATATTCTACAGTTCCGTGCATCCCTTCATCTGCATCCACAGCAAGCAGCCTGTACACTTCAGTACCTCCTGCAGCCTCAGGGGAAACCACAGCCAGGAAGGGGAAAGGCTCCATGGCCCATTCAGGGACGTTGTCATTCACGTCTGTCACAGTAAGTGACACGTGCACCAAGTACCAATCCTTCCCTAAAGGTCACAGAAAAAGGAAGAAATAATTAGACAGCTACTTCATGGCACTCAGAGCAACAGAAACCTATCACAGCCTGAGTGTGCACTTCCTGCAACACTGCTGGCACGAAATCCAGAAAAACCTGGAGTTTAAAGTTGTTCTGGAATGAACAGCATCCAGACACAATGCGGGGAAGAAATAACCAGCACAAATACTGCTGAACTGCAAGACTGGGGCCACCTATATCACGTTCTTCTAAAATCTCTTCTTAAGAAAAATTACAAGTTCTTAAATTTTCAAACTTTAAATACCTGTTTTCTTAAAAGTTTTCTTTTTTTTTCTGAAGAAGAAAGAAAAAGCATCAAATATTTTGTTTATGAAAAGTTATAAAAGTTATGAAAAGCAACTCTGAATTTTGAAAATTAAATACTTGTTGCCAAAGAATTCTAGCCAATCCACCCTAACCAGGGATTTGCCCTTCTATAAAGTTCACTGAAATCCTAATATAGTTTTCACTCCTATTTAAGTTTAAATACTATTGAATACATACAGTCAAAATCCAGAAGAACAAACCATCTCAAAACAGAACTATCAAATTTTCCAAAAACCAACAGCATAAGATCCTTAAAAATTGAGAAAAAAGTATTTATTATACTTTTACTGTCATTAAATTAACCCATGAAATAGCAGAGCTTCTAACAAGTAATAAATATAAGGCAGGTATTGCTGAAAAGGTGGCAGAAAGGACACATGAGACAGTGATGGAGCGAGGGAGGGGTTTTTAACTGATAATTATCAGTGACATCAGGGAGCACAGTGTGAATATAACTTGGGCCTTTGGACCAGTTTGGCTTCCAGCACACTGGCACTGACCTTGTAAATAGCCTGCTACGGAAGCCAAGCTGAGTGCTCCTGCAGGCCATATTTAATGCCTCTGGCTCCACAGAAGTGAGGCATTCACCCACTGCGGCTGCAAAGGCAGCACAACTGCACTGACACTGCACTTTGCTCCAGCCTGGAATGTGGCCCAGGAAAAAACAGCCATCTACACTTACAACATGACTTATCCACAAGTTTAATAATGTATGTAAAGTCAGAATTTTTAAAGTTGATGGTGTTAATACTTGATTTCAGTGTTGATTTAGTATTTATACATACATGAAAACATACAGACATGCATTTATTTTCAAAACAGCTCTACAGGAATTGAAACAACATACAAAAATGAACATCTAAAATTACCAGTTTTAATTTAAAACTAATTAATAGTACAAAGAACTTAATATTTAAGTATATATTTAAGTAGAAAGTGCTGCCAAAATATCTGATCTTGTAGACAGTGTTATGTTGCTAAGGAGGCCTATTCTCCCAGGAAGTTCACTTAGGCTGAACCGCTGTACTTGTTCTCCCTCTCTACTGCAGCATGACATCCCTCTCCAAAAAACATCCATATTCCAACCAAAATCTGTTCCTTTGTGTGAGGTGTGCATTTACTGAAGTTATCCCTTCACTCCCACAGAAGCACCACCTCTTGCAGCTTCAGCTTTCCATTCTCCGAAGTTCCTGTCTGCTGGCACCTGGCATGTTTAGTATAGCATAGCAGAACCTGCAACCTGTGAACAGCCAGTTTGCGGACTGTTGTAAAGGAAACTCCTTGGTGTTGTGACTGCAAAGTCAAATATAAGTTTCTTAGTTTAGATTCCTGAGATTTAATCCATTAAGACCTTTGAGTACATTCTATTTTTACCCAGAAAATTCTCTTAACAGAAAAAATCAGCAGTCACCCAGGATAACCGCTGAGGCTCTCTTAGTTCACCTCATAAAATTGTATTAATTCATCTGTATTTTTAATCTGTGAGTACATGGCCTTTTTTTGTTTCTCTAAAGAGCAACAAAAAGTGTATTGACAGTAACTTGTTAAATCCAAATTAATTTCTTTGTAATTACACCCTGTACCCAGAATCTAATGTTACAGGGAATATAATATCAGTTTACAGTGGCACAATAGGAAAAAACAGTGCCTACAGCAAAACCCAGTACCTAATTTACCAAATAGTAAATCACAGAAGTGATCAGTTTCCTAAAAAAGAACCTGTATTGGGTTTGCCCATGCCTTACATGTAAGGCAAACATGCTTTACACCACTGTAGAACATGGATACATGCAACACGTGTTCTGACATTTTCATGGCAAAATTCTCAGTTACCATGTACATCCAAGTCTCACAAAGCCTTCCTGACTGTGAGACAACGTGTGTGTTACATGTTATTGCACCTCTGCAGACAGAAGGGTTGGGAGGCCCAGTTGTAAGGATGCTCAATTCAGCTTCTCTAGACAGATGTTCTTTCAAACAGTGCATGTGAAGCCAAAATTTTCAAAGACAAACTAAAACTGCCTCACTACAAAACACAGCTGACGCTGAGCTGAGAGCACAGTAGCCCACTCTGCTGTTGCACTTCCCTTGTAGTCACCCAGGTATAACTCCCTTCAGCATTCAGACAGACTCTGAAAGCAGCTGATTTGCTTTCTCCTCTGTATAGAAAGAAAAAAAAAAAACAAAAAAAAACAAAAGAAGCTGAAAAAAACTTAAAAACCCAAATGTGTCAAAAGCAGCAGCATGTCTATTACTTTGGCTGCTATACTAAATAGTACCAGCTGTGTTTCACACAGACGTGTCTCATGTCAGAATGTGCGTTTCAACAGTGCCAGGTCAGCCAGTCTAAGACACCTGAAGAAAATGCAGAGGAGGGAACATGCTGGGCATTGATCCAAGGTTAAAACACACCACAGCAGCACACACCAGCGTGACTTCTAAATGAGAAGTGCCAAATGCAACCAGTGACTGCTTGGACACTCCTAAGACTTTAACTAAAATGTGTCCAAACAGAGTAGCTGCAAAAGGGAGAAATTAATGTCGAGATTGCCTGACTCTTCTCAAAAGAAGAGGTCTGGTGGAAGCTGCCCCAAGTTTGTAAATACCCAGTATTAGCCTAGTTTGCCTGGGCATACTGTGGGCTTAAAGTAGCAGCACTAAATTAGAAGCTGAGTTAAGAACCTTTGAAAATCTGCCCCTATAATAGCAAGACCTATTGAGGATTTGAATGCTACCTTGGTAACCCTGCTAGGAGTAGAAAGGTTACTGATGTTTGTCTCGCTGGAGTCTGGAAATCAACCTAATCAATCTCCTAATCAACCCCTGAACTCACTCTGGTTCAAGTCCTGCTAGACTTCCTAACATGTGTGTATTCATCTATCAAGAATAAGTCCCAATTTAAGAATAATTCATTTTTATTGAAGAAGTAGTAGTAAATCTGGTTACAAATCCCACTTTTATCACTTAACCAATGCCAATTCACTGAAAATTAATATGCTGGTACTTCGAATATATTTGTAACTGAGAAACAGTTGTAAGAAAACTGTGCAAAAGTGCATAAGGACCAAGATTAATTCTCACATGGCTCCAGCAAACTTTATTGCTCAAAAACTCAAAGGACTTGGGCACGTTCCTCCAGGTACTTGTATTTTAACACTTAAGAGACCTTAGTGCCATTCTGAAATCTTGGCAAGACCAAAGCTTTCAGCAATATGTTGGTTACCTCTGAAACAAGTGAATAATCTTAAGAATTTTGTTAGGAGAGTCAGCAGGAACTGCAGTGCAGGTAATGGAAGACACAGGCTTTAAGTGCCTCTCTTGACCAGCATCCATTTCCACTGCATATGACCCTACAGATCTTATTGGTATATTATCTTCTTCCATCAACCCCAGACAATCTGATTTATAAGAAAAAATGCTGAATAAATCATCATGATTTCCCAGATGAAGGCAGTCTGGAGGAAAATGACTGCAAATAAGTTTTCCCTTGACTGCATACCCTATATCAAAAGAAAAACTACAGCAGAAACACCAAACAAGACTGTACTTCTCTGCAGAGACCTACAAATGTGACCTGACAACTTGTGGAAACAACATCAGGGTGTCCACCGAAGCATGACTGGACAAGGACTTGCCAGAGGACAATGAATGTGATGAAGAGATTGACAGCAACAATAATGTCTATGTAATAGGTGGATGTCTAGCAGGACAATGCATTAAGGATTTCGAAGTACATGTTCATGAACATGATTTTTTTAAGCATAACTCCACATTCTAATTAGCACAGCAGGCATTTTAAAGTTTTTGCTTTATTGTAATTACCATGACACACACATTACAAAAGGAAGTCTCTTGTGTTTTGTAACTGACACAGCTGCTTGCCTGCAGAACAGAATTTCAACTCATTTTTAATAAGGTACATAAAATTAACTTTCTCCCTTACTTATGAAAATTATTTGTCCTTCAAGACAGTGGATGGAAGAAATACTTCTCTGTAGTTCAGGTGTCTCAATGCCTCTGTCCATCAAAACATCCCCCATGTATATTAATTATATATATCACTATATTAATGGTAACAGTACATTATCATGCATCTGCATTCATATATTATGATTAAGAGTAGTTTATTAGTAATATATGTACAGTAATTTTGCTACATTATGGGAGAAATAATATGTTACAATTCCACTCAAATCTTACCAGAAACAGCTTAAAACTGATAATCCTCTGTGGATTTGGGTTAAGTCCTAAAAACACAGAGAGGTTCTACTGAAATTATCTGTTCCCAACACCAAGCCCTGACAACCAGTGGAGGTACCTGCCACTATAATCAGCAGTGCAAGTCAACCACTACTGAGATCCTAAGTCAGGAATCTGACCCAGGCTTCATTTTCCCAAAAAGAATTTTCAAACTGTTGTGTAACACAATACCAATTAAAACTGCCTCAATATTAAATGCTAGATGTTTGACTTTCAAGCCAGGCACATCATAAATATCTTACAGAATGTCATCCATTCAAAAGAAATCCTACTCAAAGAATGGTTCTGCTAATTAGATTGTTGGCACACACACAGATTTTGCATTTGACAGATTTTCTTCCCTAGCTTCAGACAAAAGAAAAATTTAAATTGCTTTCTCACAGATACTGAGCAAGAGGAGATAAAACACAAAATGACCCTTGCTGATCATAAACATGACAATAACGTAACACTGGAACATCTTATGCCAAAAATCAGTATTTTTAAAAGCCATAAAGAAAATAATACTTCATATTCAAAAGGGTAAAACCATCTTTTTATTTAATCAGAAAGTACCTTTCCTCTTATTTTTCTTCAGTATGGAAACTAATGAAAACAGGTTCTGTAAGCAGATTGCTTTTCCCATGTATTTGCAAACACCACTCATTCGCCCTTCGCAGTATCAAATCTAAGCCCTCTCTACAGCTCTCTTTCCAATTTATACAGAAAACTAAAACTAAAATTATAAACTCTAGTCCAGAGGTTTTTCCTACTTTAGATGCTTAATTCCCTATTAGAGTCAATTCGTGTATCATCAAAAATCCTTCTTAGGGCAGCTCATCCTGAAGTCTGCTTTTTTTCTCTCTGATATTCCCTCCAGTTGGAATTACTTCCTTTTAACTTAACATTACTGACAAAAGCTGCAGCACTGAAAGTCATTCCCTATCACCAAAATCGATCTTCATAATCCACCGCTGAAACCTCATCATAGGTATCTGTCTATAATTGCTTATTTTTCATGCCTATCTGTGGTTGAGAACTGATAAACAGAAGGATTTATTATACTGCCTTGCTCTGAAATCCAACCATATTAGGTAAGGTAATACACTAGCTGGCCCAAGCTTCTGCTCACAGGAAATATATGATACGTCATCACTCACAGTTTTCATCCTTGGGGAAAAAAAAAAGAAAAACAAACAAAAAAAAGTTAGATAACTTGCTGGGTAGTTTAATCATAGCAAAAATGGAAATAAATGGTAATGAGTCACTAAAAAAATAGCAAAAGAGTCTCTAAAACATCTAAATAGCAATAACAACAACAACCAAACAAACAAAACAGGAAAAAGCCTTAATACTCATATCCTATGAAGACTGGGTTAGATTTCTCACATCAAATTTAAGATATATAGAGGAACCTAGGAACAGAAAGCCCTCTCAAAATCAGGAACCTCTTGGGACAGTTCAAGTTAAAGACTTGTCAAAATTGAAGAACATACTGAATATTATAAAAAGCAATCAAGTATCTTGATGGGATAATGGTTCTCTTCTGCTTTAGGTTCTTTATGGCTTTACTGAATCCAGGTTTATCTGAAAAACTCTTCTGTGATGTTCACCATTAATTTTCTGAGAAGGGGTTTTAACACAAAGTAACATGAACCAGTTCCTCCAACCTGCTATTGCAGCTGGTTATAAAGATTAATTGGGTTGCAAAGAGATATTACAAACTGAGAAATCCTGCCATTTCATACAGCAACTAGAAAAAAATATTCCCCCACCTACCAATAAAGGGTGGCAGGAAGAAGGCAAGGGCTTTAATACTTAATCATTCAGTTAATAGCAACTTTTGAAGGCTCTTCTGGTTAAACCAAGACTTGAAAATCATGCCTGCTGAAACGGTGTCTGCTCTTCAAATTTCAAATACTGTAGGTCAGAGTTGCCTCTAAACCCATCTCTTTTCACCATGTCAAATTATAAAAGATGCTGTCAATCTGTGAAATCCAATGTATTCTCAGACTTCTGATTGCATTAGGATTATATGACTGTCTTTTCTCTCAAAAATCCAATGGATAATTCCATAAGATGAGACTTGAAAATAAAATCCTTACATTCATTAAAAATGTAGGCTTCTCTGCATCAGTGTAATTGATAAAACTGACAATGCCAGACATTCTGATTTAAGAAATCTGACAATAGAGAATATGTAGTTGACTGAACATGTCTCTGCAATTGTGGACAAACATTATACATTCCTTGAATGTACTGAGGGAAGAGGTATTACATTATCATGATTAAACAATAATGGGTGAGAAGCTAGGTTGCTCCTGGCATTTTCAGGTCATTACAATTTATTTTTAAAAGGAGATTATGAGAGTGTTAAAAGTCTTGCAAGCCTTGAGGTTACTATTGCTATTACATACTGCCCTACATCCATCAGCAAATTAAGTATTCAAGCTGGTATTTTTCTTTATGGTTTTGGGGGGTTTTTTTAAGTTGCTTCCACTTCTAAGACTCTTACATTAAACAGACAAATGTTTTTTGAAAACTCGGGCGTTTTTTGTTTGGGTTACTGCAAGTTAAATATTTTGGAGTTGGCTGAGAGGATATTGAAGTTTTGAAGACTCTTCGCAAATATCATACTGTGCTATTTTAAAACCTCACTCTATAATATGTCTTCATGTAAAATACCTACTGACATAGAGTTTGGGAAGATACATTTTCAGAAAAAAATCTTAATGCCCTAAGCCTCTAGCTGCAATCAGGAGAAATCACTTTTCCCATTTTCATACCATAACATGAGATAAAAGCTACTGGTTATTGTACCCAGTCCTACTATATATCCTTCAAAAAAATAGGACAATTATGCACAAACATTTCTCTACTGTCATTTCTGAAAATTCCTGAGGTATATGATGGGCTACTTTTAAGTACAGTAGTTTGCTCATTCATAAAACATAAACCTTCTAAAGAGATAACTTTGATGGGCTCAAGCTGGGGACAGCCCACTTTCCCTCCTAATATGCCTCATCTTTTTTGCAGATAGAATAATGACAGTCTGGCATGTCTCTGCTCCTTACCATCATATGGCTTTTAAAATAGAAGTCAAAGCAAACCAGAAAACAAAAGTAAAGAAAGCATCAGAGGAGCTCTATGATCATGGCAGAAAGGATGTTAGCATAAATAACCAATTAAAAGGTTAAATTAAGGTGATAACATGGTTATCAGAGACTTCCCAGTGTGGCATCAATCTTCTGAGGGTGGCAGTCGGAAACCAAGCATGCCCAGATGTGAAATAATGACTTCAAATTAATAATCACAACAGACATCCTTAAATAACAAAACATGTGTCTTAATGAATTACTATTGATTGCCAAGAAGCATTTTCCTAAGAGCACTCGGCTAAAGCAGGAGCACCTACTGTGCCACTGTAAGACGGGAAGTTCTCTTGATATTTCCCTTAGAATTTCCTGGGGAAAATCCAGCTTGTTTCTCTGTAGTCTTTCATGTGCAAAGAGGAAAAAAAAGAAAAAAAAAAAAAGTAAAAATGCCACCACAATCAACTACCCTCACCAACAGAGCCTGCTGTTCTTCCTTGGATCATTATGGAATCATGGAATAATTTGGGTTGGAAGGGACCTTAGAGCTCATCTCATTCCAACCTCCTACCATGGGCAGGAACACCTCCCACTAGACCAGGCTGCTCCAAGCCCCATCCAATCTGTATGTTCTATAATTTATTAGTTCTATCAAATTGTCAAATTTGCGCTGAAATTTAGTTAGACCTTGAAAAAAAAAAGGAAAAAAAAAGTTTGTTTCTTTTGCAGAAACTGAATGTTTGAGATGATAAACAGCCAGAAGATCTAAACAGCTTTGGTGTTCAAGTCACAGCAGTCTCACAGAGATATTTTTAATCTGACTGCTTGGAATAGAAAGCAGATAATTTCAAAACATTCAGACTGATCAAACATCAAGATGGTGCTCCACAGCTTCCTCAGACATTCCTTTCTACCACAAATCAGTAACATTCCAAGCCTGTAAACACCCATAGCTGTCCTGAATGCACACAGAACATACTTTTTTTTTTACTTAATTGCATGAAACCCACTGCAGTTTGATGAAACCCATCTGCTGGATAATAGATGATGATTTCAACTTAAGCTCAGCTTGAAGTGTAACCATTAACAGCTGTAATTCGTGAAAGAGGTAATCAGAAATGTAAAAGCCAAAATATCACCCAGAAGCTACTTAATTCTTAGGGATGATCCCCCCAGAATCAATACAGCTAGTAAGGGACTAAGGCCTCAGACAAAATTAAAACAGATGATCCTTGACTTCCAAGCATGAAATTCTTCAAGGTGAAAATATTACTAAAATTGGTATCTCCACTTTCTGTGTCGATTTAAACAGGACACCTATATTAAAAATACAAGTGACTGCTGTTAACTGTTGGAAGGAATGTCAAACATCACCCTCACTGAATCCCCTTATAAGAAAAAATGAACGACAGGAGATTACAAAGCTAATGCCCATGGATCAAGTAAGGTCAAGGGAGCTTGAGACAGCAGGATTAGAGAGGCGGGATCTTTAATGCACTTCCCCCAAGCAGTAATGGAATAATAATGGCTCCTTCTCAAATTAAATGCTACCCCATGTTGAAATATTAATGTGTATGACAGTCTAAGAAATTTTACCTTCTGCTCACTGGGTAAAAATTTAAAATAGCATTATGCTTTTGCGAAGAATAAATTGTGTCCCAATAAATTGAATGGCATAAAATCCTGAAATGCCACAAAAAAACGTGAGCATAACCATCAGTTCTTCCAGGCAAGGTTAACTGAAGAATATAACTCAGGGCTGAGTGATCAGTGGGGTCACTAGGGGAATCTCCTCCTGAAGGACTATGTGCTAAAAAACATGTTAAGCCCCGAAATTCTGGAATTCTATTTAGCATTTCATGGCTCAAAGTAATGCATGAGGTTTTCCTGGTGTTTCCCTTTGGTTTGGGGTTGTAAAGTTTATGTCTTGGTTTCTTTTCTTTTGCATAAAATGTTTGCTAATTATGAAAAATGTAAAAATTACCAGGCCATACTTTAATTTCAAGGGGTTTTGGCTCTCAAGATTGATTTTTCTGTCCAATCTCAAGGCAGAACCTCACAGCACCTTCCAGTATCTGAAGGAGCCTGCAGGGAAGCCAGAGGGACACCCTTTGTCAGGAATTACAGTGACAAGAAAAGGAGTACAAGAAATGGGTACAAATTGAAAGAGGGGAAATTTAGGTTAGATGTTAGGAAGAAATCTTTTACTATGAGGGTGGTGAGAGACTGGAACAGGTTGCTCAGGGAGGTTGTGGATGATCCCAGCCTGGCAGTGTTCAAGTCTAGGCTGGATAAGAGCTCACCTGAAGTTGAGATACCAATCAAGGCACTACGTCCTCTCTTGTCCAGGCCCCAAAACTCCTCCACAGGCACAGGAGAACCCATTCCATTAAAAAAGCACCTAGCACTACAGGCCCAGATTTTTCTATTGTGACTAATTACTGCCTCCAGAAAACAAAAACTATGATAAAACTAAGTCTACAAAGTATCGAATAACCACAGAGATACACAGTGAACAAACAGAACTAGTAACACACTATATCCTCTGCAGACTGCCGTTAATTTTTCTATAGCAGTAAAATAGACAAAATTGTTATTTCAAAGGATAAAAAATGATTATTTTTGGCATCTACATAAAAAAAAAACACCACACCATGACATTTATAACCAAAATACATCCAGTCACAAAGTAACCACAGAATGTAATGCACTGGTCATGACAATAATTATAGTAGTAATTTGTGCACATCACTACCAAAAATCTTAGAGCTCACCTGCAGCTTTGCCAAAAAACCTCTACTCTGCATGCTGAAGAGTTATTCATACTGCAAAAGCCCCTCAAAACTACCCCTGACACAGGAAAACATACATCAGCACAAAGCCTATGGTCTACGAAGACATACTCCAGGTAGTGAGGAGTGAGTGTGTTACGTTGGTAGTTACTTGCCAAGCCAAGGGGAGTGAGCTCACTTAACTCATACCTTCAACAAGATGCAACTCAGAGAGAGAAAACCCTTCCTTTTCATGAACATGTGGAAGATGCTAAAGGATATTGAGATGCTAAAGGTCTGGTTGCATTTGGAACACCAGCCCTGGACACACTGCTGTGCTGATTACCCAGGACAGAACTGAGAGGAACAGAAAAGTATTTAAAATTCTATTTTAGCTGAAGAGGAAAAAATAAACAAACACACAGCCTGTTACATGTCACTTGTACTGGTCTGAAGAAAAGTTAATTCAGGAACAGGACTGAACCTCCTCCAACTTATGAACTAGAGAATGGGGGCTGTCACAAACTAGGAAGAAACTGCTCAATGTTGCCTTATTACCATCTATCCATCTTCTTGCTACTTTTTTGAGAATTCTCCATCAGTCAAAAAAAAAAATCAGCTATTGTTCCTAGACATGTATTAGGACCACTTGTGGCACAATGCTTTTAAGCACTCTTTACTACTGTAGGTAATGAAGTGCACATTACAAATGAATCACAATAAACTACATTGAAAAGCTAAAGGAAAAGAGGGTAGACTTTATATGCTAAAGTATTTAAACATCTTGTCTTATCCTTGACATCCTTGCCTGGGTTAAGAAGAAAGTAATGACAGAATTAATTATTGGTTCATTTTCAGTTCTCAGTTACCAGGCAGCAAGAATAGAAGGAAGTGAAAAAAAAAATTAAAGAAATTAATGCAGCTTTATACTTACACATAAATAGTTATCTGATATCATAAGCTCTAATACTAGAAAATCACAGCTACTGGAATGTTTATGGTTATGTGTAATGTAAAATAAGTGACCACAAATGTTAAAAGCAAAGTAAATAAACTGGAGAAAGAACATGAACTTGCACTTTTATTCACAACAAAATTCAGTGTAGCCATCTCCACACTTTAATTCATCCTGAAAGTTCACTTCTGTAAATATTGTATTTTTTCCCGGAGCTTTTGCAATATTCTGCATCTGTTTCAGACTAAGTAAAACACATAGTTATGCTAGGCATCTTTCTCCTACCCCTTCCTTTTGGTTATCTTTTCTCAGATTACTGCAGTTGGGATTGTGAGTAAGGAGAGAGATGGAACTTTCTAAATCTGTTTCAAAGTATTATGTTAAATGTATTTTAACTCCTATAAAATTAATATATAAGCATTCTGCAACTTGAGTTTTGAAGGTGTCAAGTCATTATTAAGTTTTAACTGATGAAAACAATAGTATTAATAAGATGTATTTTGAATTTAGTCTCCTTTAAACCAAGACATTTCAAATCACCACTATCTAAAGTATGGCATTTGGACTGTCCACAATTAATTGCTGTCTACCTAATCTCAGAGTCAGAACTTAGTCCTACGTATTTCTTAGAGATTTATTCTCTTACTACTACATACTACCAGCAGTAATTTATCAGGCTAGTGGAAAACACTCCAAACTACTTAGTGAAACTACATGATGGTAAAAAAAAAAATCCCTGGAATTAAATTAAAAGTTGTTTCAGATTTTTTTAAACTGCATTAGCAAGCATTGCCTTCTGAATCTCGGAAGTGAAATCTCGGACATGACAAAATGACAAGTTCTGTTCCAGGCAATCTCAGACTTCTATATTCAGACTAGATAAGAGAAAAAACGATCACAAAGGTGAGACCAGCAGTAACCGGGGGCAAGGTTAGCTACCACTTTTCTAACAACATCTTCTTGATCCTGACAGAGGGAACTGTGACACCAACAAAGGGCTGGAACTTGAGCTACATGACAGAGTGGGTGAACATCCCAGCAGCACACTCGGATTGACCCGATGGATTTTGTCACTGCCTCCGAGTAATGACATTCCCCTTGGCAGGCAGCCTTGCTCAAGACTGAGTAGCAGGGCTAGGACACAGAAAGTGCTGTGTTTTGGAAACTGGTCTATCAAGCTCTCGGTCTGCAGCCAAAGCTCAAGCTGGAACACAGCGCAAAGCCAGTGAAGTGACTGACACCAACACGCGACAGCGACAGGCACGACAAAACCCCAGAGAGAACGAGAGAAGGATCTGAGAGTTGCTCCTCAGGACACGAGTGAAAGGAGCTGCTGATGTAGCCTGCTTCACAGGGGGAAATATCCATGTCACTGAAACTGTCAGCACTAATTAGAACCCTGCAGGCATCCTCAGGGATTTCACAGACACCGAGGAATAAACTGCCTCTCACTCCTATGGGCTGCCCCTCAGTCAGAAAACAGACGAGATAAGGGAAAGGGATCGCGTGGGAAGCTTTTCATCTCTCCCGCCTGCGCTGCTCTGTGGCTAAGGGAAATCACTCTGAGCAGCTGCACTGCTGCGAAGTTAATCGTTTTCACAACCACTAGAAGTCACATAATGCCAAACACATCCTAAACCTTTCCAAGATGAAATCAGGCCAACCAATTTATTTCTTCTGATAAGATTTTCTCCAGAATACTCATTCTGGGCAATCTTGGAACATTGTTACAATCAGAAGTAACAGGAAAATTAAAAGGGACATGGTGAATGTGCAGAGATATCCACCATTCATAAATTAAAAATATGCTTAAACTAATCTGTATTTTCATAGGTAAAAAATATTAACCAAGGTGACAATTAAAAAGGAAAAGAGAATTTTAAAAAGCAGTATGTGTAATCAGTAAATGAAGTTAGCTATTCCATTTAACGTCAGTAAGAGCTTGTGAAAAATGACAATTTAAGTCACAGACGTGCCATTTTAATGGTGCACATTGAACTCGTGAGGTATTTTTAAAAAAGAACAGCTACCTAAACACAAAGGCTCCAGTCCTGCAAAACCCACATCATGCTTGTGAGTCAAACACGCTCAACTTTAATAATGACTCAAAATTCAATGGCTTCAGCTGCATGCTTCAAGTTAGGCACTTGCAGGATGAGAGCTATAGGGAACGTTTTAATAACAACACCTGTGTGTAAGAAGCGTGCTATATCTAACATGCTGTGCCTCAACCACTCGCTAACAACTAAGAATTCTGACCGGTGAAACGCTTAAATTCTGCTAACACCCTACTGCTCCACGCATTTTCACACAGCTGTACAGTACACCTTCCCTACGCTACGTAATGCTTCTTGTCACCTCCAGTGTTTTAATAATAATTTCCAGATTTAAAAGACCAAAACTACATTCCACAACATAACTGCGTATGACACCTGATGCTAAACCACCGTCAGGTGGTCAGGTTTAGCTTGTTGTCACTTAAAGTGCGCCTGTTCTCGGACTCCCTGATGGGACGAGACCACTACTTCGTCTATGACTTCGTCTAACACCCACCTCTGCGCTCCTGGACGCGGACGACAAGCTCCCAGGCGGCCACCGCCTCCCTGTCCAGGGCCGCGCGCAGCATCACCTCGCCGCTCTCTCGCTCCACCCGCACCGGCGACTCCTCGACGGGCGGCGACAGCAGCTCGAACCATGCGGAGGCGAAGCGCGCGGGGGCCAGGGTGGCCAGGCGGGTGCCCGGGCGGGCGTCCTCGGGCAGGGCCAGCACCAGGGGTGCTGCGGGCGGCAGCGCGGCCCGGCGGCAGCGGGGCGGCGGCGGGAGGCGCTTCGGCTGTGGCAGCACCTCCAGCTCCAGGGGCTCGCTGAGCAGCGCGGGCCGGCCGCGGTCCCGCGCGTAGAGACGCAGTGCGATGGGAGCGCGCAGGTGGAGCAGGGAGCTCACCAGCACCACGCGCCCGCTGCGCGGCACCACGAAAAAGTGCGCGCTGCGCGGGAGGGCGAAGTAGCGCAGCTCCGCGTTGGCGCCCGCGTCCGCGTCCTCGGCCCGCGCCTGCCACACCTGGGACTTGAGCGCCAGCGTCTCCTCCACGCGGAGCTGCGCGGAGCCGGGGCCCACGCAGCGCGGCGCGTTGTCATTGTCGCCCAGGACGCGCACGGTGAGCGCGGCCAGCTCCACGGGCGCGGCGCCCTGGGGCGCGCAGAGCTTGCAGCACAGCCCCAGGCGGAGCGAGTACAGCGCCCGCGCCTCGCGGTCCAGCGGGCGGCGGGTGCGCAGCCACACGCGGGCCGTGCGTGCGTCCAGCGACACCTGGAAGTGCGAGTGTCCCTCGCCCAGCAGCTGCAGGTGCCAGCGGCGCCCCTGCACCTTGGCGCACCAGGGCTCGGGCCCCAGCCGCGTCAGGGGGATGCTGAGCCCGCGCACCCGCGTGCCCGCCGGGCGGTTCTCCGCGACGTGCCCGTCGAACGAGGGTGTCCTGCGCGGGGCGGCGCGGGCGGCGGCCAGAGCCCAGCACAG
>VZTD01000486.1:3308010-3368535 GCA_013397725.1 Rhagologus leucostigma
GCAGCGCTCCCCGCGCTGCCCGGCCCGGCCCGGCCCTGCCCGCCGCTCCCCGCAGTGGGCGGGCGGGGAGGGGCCGGGGCACGCGGGGCCGCTCCCGCCCCCACCCTGCCTTCCCCCGGTCCGAGTTCACGCGGAACGAACCGTCCCGTGAGCCTGCTTTAGGATGTCCCCGCTGGGCGGATTGCCCAAATTATCCCGTTGATGTAACAATCTACCGCTCGCTTTACCTTCTCCAGCCCGCCACCTTCCCCAGCAGACAAATTCTTCGTCCACTCGCCGCGGGCATCAGTGCACAGGTGATGTCCTGCAGTCTGTCACATGTCAAACAGGCTCTCCCAGCACTCCGGTGTCCCCTGAAAACATTTTATTGTTGATTTCTAGACAGCTAGCTATTCTAAAATGCCAGTTTTGCGCTCAGCTTGTACTTGAGTGCTGTCACTGACCTAAGTCACATCTTTGGTCGCAATTAATCAGCTCCCTAATACCTCCTGATTTGTGAAGGTAAAAAAAATTCTTGGTGAAATGTAGCTTGCCTAAAGAATGTTTCTGGTGATAACCAGAAAGAAATATAATCCAACGTTTACTTGCCTGTTTGGATTTTTGGAGTAAAACTAAAAACCCAATAAAACTAAATTTCACCACGTTATGACTACATAAATCAGGGATGTTGTAGCAAAAGTTACTAGATTATGCAATTCCTCTTCAAAACAGATCAGTGCTTTCAAGAATAAAGTCAAACACAATGTAAAATGGGAATTGGCTGTGTTTATGCAGTACATGAATCATTTAAGATTAAGAATCATTCTGAGATTAAAGAAAAGCAAAATAATAAAAGATATTCCATATTAGTCACATTACTCAAATTTACTGAGACTGAATAATGTTTACATTTCTTATAAAACAGTGCATTTCCCTTATATGTCCCACCCAGGACTGAGAAGAAGTTCATAGACACAAAATTGTACCTTCCTGTAAGCCTTACAGAGAAACTGGTTGCCTTTTTGGGGAATTGGCAGTCCAGGATCAAGTAGGAAGCCTATGGAAGGCTGAGTAGGAAGACTCAGAATGAAAAATCCAAGTGCTCTACTATCACAGGGAGTGACCTTCTCCATTTCATCCTGCAAGCAATTAAGGAGATACAAATCATCAGCTCCACACATTAATATATTCTCTCCATTTATGCCTCTCATTGAAATGGCTGTATAAAGGCACCCTTCTACATGGGGATGTTATCTTCAGTGCTTTTGTGGGGGTTCTTTTTTGGTCGTAAAATAGAAAATTTGTGAGGTCTGTGGATGTGTACAGAGCAAAGGGCAATAAAGAATGGGATGGGAAGAACCCGTGATTTTGTCACAAGAATTTACATGGCTTCAAGATAAAAGCATTTTTTTCCACGAGTTTCCTAACTTGTAGGATACTACAAGGAATCTACAATTAGTATTTGATCAAATTTTGATCAAGCCATTTTGTGAGATCATTTTAGTGAGTTCTGTTTTGTACATCCACTAGGATTCCCCTCTGTAAAAACATACCAGGAACAGTACTATATTTTGCAAGGTCTTTTACTTCTGCCTCAGAAGTTCAACAGATAAGTAATTTAAACGCACATGTGGTTCTAACAGATTAAAGATGAGCCTCATTCATAATTTCAAATGCAGAATTCTACCTACATTATTCTAATCAGCATGTAGAGAGGAAACTGGGAGATTGCACAAGGTTTTTTTAGAAAAAAATAGAGACTTTATACCATTGTTCATTAAAAAAATAAAAGCATGTTGATTTTTATAGTTCACTGCCCTATAGTAATCGTAGACAAATACTTGAGACTCTCTAATCCTATTACCAACTCTGCAAATAAGTGGGAATCTAAATTGGTGCCCTGGATATTGTATAGACAGAATCCTTCTGATTTCAGCCCATCTCCAGAAATCCTGACCACGGTGGCTTTACAGTACAAGCTCCTCAGGTCTTCTTCTTCACAAGTTCGCAGAGATCTAGAATGGAATAAGCTTTACACATCATTTGCTTCCTTTTCCTGACTGTTGAACAGCACTCCCTGAAGTCCCATCAGGGTTCTCTGAGTGTTCCAGACCATCCACCCATTTACAAAAACTCCCTTTATTTCTGTTACCTCTAACTTTGGATTTGTCAAGATGCACCAGTTCTTCCATTAAAGCAAGAATTTTTTTCTTGATCCTGCCTTGAATTACTTGTGTACATCTTTTATTACAGTAACTTGAATTTTCCCTCTTTTCTCTCTGTAAAAGCCAGGACTTACAACCCTCAGGGTACACCTACATACCTGAGAATAAATCTCCTGCCCAGGCTCACAGGCTGCTCAGATGCTTGCAAGCTTGGAGTGCAGGTGAGCATCGTTTCCAGAGATCTCACACGACCACAGATATCTCCTGGTCACACACAGCATCAAGTACAACCAACCTGCTGTTGGTTCACCTGTGTGACCAGGTGATGGCAAGGCCAAGACAAAATCATAATCTCTGCCAGTGTTATGAATTCATGTTTGGTAATTACTGAACTGTAACAGTCTGTAACTTACTGATTTATATACAAACATAATTTTTTACAGAAACATCATGACAAGCATTTGATGCAGAATTTGCAGATTACAAATTAGTATTCCTCTGAAATATGAGCAGGAAATATTCTGAGGAAAATCTTGCCTTAACCTTATGGGACTGCAGTGTCAATATTGAGGCAGGAGAGAAGAACAAGGCATTCTTCCCGGTTTACATGTACCTTGTAGCTGAAGAGCAGGATGGCTTAGGGGAAAGTGGGACAATCAACTTTGCTTTTGATCAAAAGGCAAATATGCCTGAAGCAGTGAGTGCTCTTGAATGCCACATACTCAAAAGCTGAGTTTCCAGGAGAAGAAAGGGGCTGGAAATCCCCTAGGATCTTTTACTATAAATAACTGTAAATATATAACCATAACAGAATTAATTGACCCTCTGGAGCAAGACATTGTATACGTCACCAGGTGCACCTGACAGACGTTCCTCTCAAGCACAAGTCTAAACCTTCAGGAAGGGCTCTGCTCTGTTGCATATCCAAACAAAGGAAGCTCTTCCTACAGTGTTTACTCCCCACTCAGGATTCTACAAGTGTCTTGGCAAGCAGCTCTGCAGGATCCAGCCCAAAGTGACACAACAGGCCCCGTGCGATTTTAGATGGTTTGTACATTGTCACTTTTTATAACAACACTTGTAGCTCCATTTTCTCAAACTCAAGTACAAGTGATAATCCTTTCCTGTATAATTTTCAAATTAAACCTAAATTATTCAGAAGTACAGCTGCTGTTTTCTAATCCTTGCTAGTTCTTTATGCAGCTTTCTCTCTATAAGTCACAATTTTTTCTTGGAATCTAGCGCTGAAATGAGTGCAAGAAACACCTTCTGTCATGCTAAAAGCAGAATTCTTCCTCCAAAAGGGAAAAGCTAGTGACATTTTCAATATCTTTCAGTATTTTATAACAACTACTTTCCAGTTTATTTCAACCAGCTGGAAGACCCTTTCTGCTGTTAAGCATGGTGTGCTATACACAAGTCCAAGAAGGTTAGAACAAATGTTTTAATTACAATAATGTACTTAAATGGACATACCTATGCAGTCAGAAACACCTCCTACATAATTTATAATCAAATTAAATCAGCTATACAGCCATATCAAAAAGTGACACCCAAGGTGTGTTGAAATCAGACAACACAGTCACGATCAGTTGCCACTGAATCACACTCTAAAGGTATACTCTGTTTTTCCTGGCTGATGCCTTACTGCTTACCAATAGAAATACATTATTAATAATGTCCATAAAGAGTCTGAAAACGTTTACAGAAAAGCTGTTCTTAAACTCCTAAGTTTTCACATGATAAAGTTTTTTTGACTCATGACTGACACAGAAAAGGTAATTTAACTTTTTTTTTAAATAATGATTTTTGCATGACTTTATCCTCCTCTCTAAACACTAATTTTTCTAAAAACCACGTTCCATCCCCATAACTGCCTTAATAAAATGTGTATGTGAGAAACAGACTGCTGTTTTCACATTCAATACATAAAACACAACAAATACATATGCCCAATACTAAATCTTAGTAAATATTGTTCCGTTTTTTTTCAATTATTTGTATATATGCAGTAAACATAAAGAATCCATTCATTCTTGCTTGTCTTGCCTATTTACAAGCACAATTCTCCATAACTTCAATATCTTTTGTTTTGGTCATCACATTTCTCTGTGTGTGAAACCCAAACTATTTTTACCTCAGCAGAACTAATCAGAAGAACAATTTACATTGTCAGAATGTGCAGATTTGGCAAAGAAAATGTATCTGATTCCATTCTGCCCAGCTTCCAGCAGAAGCCAGGCAGGCTTCTGGTGAGCCGCTCACCATCTGCCCTAAAGGGCTGCTGAGAAACCTTCCCCAGCTTCCCCAGTTCTGGGAAACACATCATTGGACTGCAGCCCTATGGCTTGGGATGTGAAGGCTTCCAGGGTCTGGAGCAGACAGCTGCTACAAAATCAGGGAGCCCACATCTGCCAAGGTCAGTAGCTCTGAAAGCCACAGATGGACTGACCTAGATCCAGTGTCCAGTGTAACATTCCTGCAAAGAGACTTTCTGGGTTTGAGAGGGGTTTGCTCCTAGGTAGAGGGAAGCAAACCTTAAAGTATCACACATCAGCACATTTAACAGAAAGGTACTTACAAGAGGTTCCTATAGACAATCCTTTGAAAATAACGCTTGTTTAAATAACTACAAACAGTGTGACAGTACTGCGCACTGGTGTCTGGTTCATTTGAGGTGTCTTATACCGGACATCACAATTAGCAAGGGTGTCAGTCAGAACAGTTATTATAAGAAATATTCTGGTTTTGTCAGTAATAAGGAATAATATGCTACCAACAAGGGCAGAAACCACTTTTAAAGTAATTATCTTCATCTTTGAAAATTAAAGAAGCTCGACAGTGATATAAACCTAAACTAATATCCTGGTTTATCTACTTACACTTTGTGCTCTTACATGTTAAAAATACTCAAGCATATTAATGCTGGAAATTTGGAAGCCGAAGCTTATGGCTGCTGTACAGGGGATACAGAGAAAATAATATTGTTTGTACAGCCCAAGGAATCAGTGAGGAACAATGCCTCTGTGAAGGATTCATCTTTCATGTGACATGAAAGTGTGGTGAGACAAGCTGAAGGCAGTCGGTCTACCTCTTGTTTAATTCCGTTGGAAATAACTGCGGGTAAAGGACTGTTCAGGCAGCAGATCCCCTGCTTTCCTCATAACACAGTTACAATATTCGCTTTTGTGCTGCTCTACTCCCCTCTCCTAGAACAGCTCACGGGGGTGTGGAACAGCCAAACCTCTGCAGGGTCAGCTCAGGCCTTCTCACCACACCTTGACCTAAGCAAAAACAAAAGCCAAAAGTAAAACATGAGCAAGAACGACTTTTTAGCCCAGCCTTATCTTTCCTCTCCCAGCTCTAGTCTTTTGATCACCTCCCTCTCCAGCTTTCTGTGAAATCTGGCCTCCATTTATTCTTCTGTCTCTCTTTCCATGTCAGTGAAACAGCAGCCTAAAGGAGAAACAGAAAGTGAGGTAGTGGGTAACTTCAATATTTTTAATGTACATCTTTTATTCCATGGGCTCTTAAATAAATAATTAGAACCAATAGTGTCCATACCATTTAGAGTAGACACTTGTCCATAAGCTACAGCAAAATTTAATAGTTGGAATGAAATAAATACTTAACAATGAAAAAGAAAAATCTAGTGCATCTCACGCTTGTGTCATTTCCAAAAATAAGAAAAAAACAGCACTAGTTCATGTCTGTTACTAAAGCAAGAACATACTCACTACCAGGAGAGAACTGCTGGTTTCATGCATCTCTTTTTCACACACTAGTATCTTTTAATAGAGCTGTGCTTCAAATTTATGAAGTTCAAAGAATATGGAAGGGTTTATTTCAGGTTGTTTTGATTTTTTTTAAAAGTGAAAAGTAATTCTGGTGGACAAGGGTAAACTTCCACATCTAAATGTAGCAACAGTTATAAAACTCCTAAATGAACACTTCCATAAAAGTGAGAGTATATAATTTTACTAAATGAAACAATACTACTGGCAACTGCAACAGATTTCCTTTTAACTTAGAGGAGTATATCTAAATTGCCTACTCTCTGCAATTCATAGTTCAGATTTTTTTTGGGAGCTGGGGAACATGTGTTTCAGAGCAAGCAATATTCAGCTGCAAGGAGAGCTAAGGAAGAAGGACAAAACTGATCTTCTCTTACAGGCAGTGCTTAACTTGCTCTGCTGAATGCAATGGCTCTAAACTGTTAATACAGTTGACCCATTCAAGTTAATTCCTACTTTGAACCTGAAATATGGGCAAAAAGTCTTTAAGGGACAATAAAACAATACAGTCAACATTCCTCATTAACCAAACCAACAAATAAGTGCCTAAGTGCTTAATCTTGTAGAAATTTAACAATACAGTAAATATTGTCAGAGGAAAATATTACCATTCCGAAAGAAAAACAGGAGTTGGTTTATGCCACAGCCCACCCTCACTTCATATATGTGCTGATAATGCAGAGTTCCTGTTTTATTGGCTTTGCTGTGCTCCAGCTCGTTACACACAGCTGCTTCCCGTGGGCACAAGTACAATACCCAGAAGGAGAAAGAACAACCTGAAGCAAAAGATTTTAGCCAAAAAACTCAAAGGCTTTCATGCTCTACTTCTTGATAAAGCAAAAGAAAAAACATTTAACATAAATGTTTTTAAAAATTAACACATAAAAGCATATATATAGCAATAAAAATCCCATTAATGGCTTCAGCCAGGTTAAAGTAACTATTGACACCTGTGTAGCAGAGTAAATCCATGAGTGATGGCAATCCAAACCCAGGAAATATGCATATAGATACAGATAAATATATATATCTAGTCATTTCAGTGGCCTGGAAGTTACACATGAACTCAAGTACTTTGTAGGTGTTGGACTTAAGCCCCAATTAAGTTCCTACTGAAATCTGTAAGACACTATCACAGCTTCTGTATCCCACTTTAAATATATATACACATATATATGTATATAGCATAAGGAAACACCTGAGTGTGCTCCTCACATCTGATGGCACTATTTAGATTATATTATATTCCTGCAAAACATTTGCTATTTAGTCTTTGAAATAAAATGTAATTTAAAAGCCTGTCAACAAAACTGTAAAGAGTAATATTTTTCCTTTTCTCACTCCTGTCTTTTACAGTCTGAGATCTCCTCACACATGGACACCTTCCATTTCCAAATCTATTCTACTGTATTTTGCTATTATTGCATACAAATCTTTGTAAAGCCATGATCCAGCCTGGGCACAATGTTTCTCATGACAGTTTTTATTTATTTATTAGTTCCCACTGCTGAGGCACACCTTCAGAGTGTTGCATTGCAAATAATCCTTGTTTGCACGGGTGTGTTTGTTTATGGGACAGTGGAAATTAAAGGGGAAATCTTCTATGGCCTCAGTAAGCTTTGGAACAGGCACAATGTTATTGTAAAATTACTAATTAGATGCTTAAAATTCACTGTTAATTATTGAAGATAATAAATTTAGTTTCCATTGTTGCTGTAAATTTTTCTTCATTTTTTTCACATCAAGCACTGAATTTGGTTGTTTTTTTTTTTAAATATTACTTTTTAAAAAGTGTCTTACTTCAGCTTCTGTAGAGTGGTAACATTTTGCAATGCTTATTTTGAAGGCATTGCAATGTTTGCCAATTTTTTATAGCAATGTTTCTGTGGTTAATTTTTATTAAAATTTTAATTTAGGACAGAGATGACTAAGCAAGGATTTCATCAAACAAGGATTTCCAGTGTATCTTCCAAGCAGGAGTGCTAAACACAGAGTTTGCAGAGTGCTGTCACAACTACAGGTATTTTGGTTTATTTACAACTGCTTGAGGAAGGAGATGTTTTGTTCATGAGTCTTTTCATGCATTCTGTTATGACTCTAATATGGTGTCATTCTGAGGATGCTTACGAGGTCAGTATGAGCATTACTTAAAGAAAGACACTGTTTGTAGTGATTAAAACCTTGGGAAAAAAATAATCAGTAGCTTTTCTTGAGCCCTCTAGTGTTTGAAATTGAGTCTCAAAGGGCTTGTGAAGGATCCTGCTTATTGAAAGTGATCTCCTGGAGATTTTTACATATCTCAAGTAGTCCTGATAACTCTGCTGAATTCCTAATGTACACATAGTGCATTATTACTTGCAAACCAACTCATACTGAGCATTTTTGACAGCTGACATTCCTAAAGAATACAGAGTATCAGTGTAAAAAATAGAAAAAAACACTCTTTTTAAAGCATCTCTTTGCTGTTTACCATCCTTCATCAATATAAATGGCACACAGAATTCTGTAGATATAATAAATGTGTCTAGAAATTTCAGGAATCCACTATTTCTGCATCACAACTAAAGGTTCTGAACACTATAAACAATTCAAATGATTCTGAAAAACCTCGGTCTATCTTTTCATATGTTCACATTAGAAGCTGCCCAGTTTGCAGAGGAAATGATCTATACCTCTGAGCAGCTGAAAAAGAAACCAGGCAGCTGACGAACCACAAATGATATACAACCTAAAGCACTGTTGTCTCCGGATTTCTTTAATGAACCAAACTCTTCTCTTTTTGCTTCCTGAGCCTTATGTCGTAATTGACAATAACTACGAAATCTTCTCAAAACACAAAAACTCATCAACTGCCAGCTCCCTGCTAATAAACTCATCCAAAACAACTTATTAAAACATAACCTTTAAGTGTGTGAACAAACAGTATGCAGTGAAACCCGCAACACAAATATCTATAAAGCGAGCTGAAGTATTAGGATTACTGCAGCTTTCTCTGAGCGAAGCCAAGCATATGGTGGTATAATGGAGCATGAATTTACAGCAGCAGAGATGTACGATATAGATTAAAGCTTCATCTGGGAGAACATACTGCACGGCAAAAAAAACCCCAACAAACCAACAATTTTTTTGTTTTGTTTTCTGGTTTAATGAGGAGCACCGAATACTCTTGTGTAGAACGGGGGCTCCCTCTGCTGCCCATGGGGAAGGACAAACCAAATCCTGCCTTCAGAGCCGCTTAAAAAGTGCTCCCGAAACAGCCCTGATTTTCGATTGGTCCGAACACGCTTCTCAGAATACGAGGATGGACGCAAGGTTTTCAGGCAGGATGGACAGGCTCCTATGATCCATCTGGAGGGTGCGACATGGAAAGGTCCAAAAAAATTAACTCCACTCCACTAATTTTGTCTGCATTCACTGTAAGAGTTGTTAAAGGAACTTGACATATTTTGTTACTTTTTAAAACTAGACCAGAAATATTTGATAATACATCTTTATTAGCCGTGCTTTAAGGGAGTTGTGGCTCATTCATCCTGGTAGAACAGCTTTTGGTGTTGTTTCTTCAGTTAAATTAAACTTTGAAGTACGAGTGGAAAACCTACGGCATTTAATAAGAGTGACTGACCAACGCTAAAGGCTGAAATTTGAGATGTCAAAGTTACTTTTTTAACGTGATTGAAGCTATTAAATGAGTGTGCCAGTAATACTTGCGTTGCTATTATGATGCCTTATCCTAGGCTTAGAATTAAAAGCCAAACACAGTTAGAGGGAAAAAGGGTTTTACCTTGGTATTTATGTAAGGATCCTCTGGTGCACCACATCCAGGTAGAAAGCACCCCCGAATGCACACTGAAAGTGCACACCCGAAAAATGCACACCAGGATGCACGCCCCAAGATGCACACACAATGCACGCACACAATAATTCGCGTATACAGTTATAGACCTTGCATATCAGCACATCTATCAAAGATTCCCCAATGAGAGGCTCAAGAGAAGCCCCCGTCCTGAGGAATGTTCCCCCTGGATGGGCCTATCTTGGTTTACAGAATGTGTTCTGGAGAGGACCTTGGTGTCTGGGGCTTTCTGACCCAACGTCGAGGTTTTCAAGATGTTTAGTCTCCTGGCTGAACGGAACTTTGGGTCTAAGCTAGTTATCAGACTTGGGGAATTACACGTATGTGGGCTAAAAGCACTAAGGATACATGCAAAGCTGTGTAAAAGGGTATGTGGAAGGGTATATGAGAGGGGTATACGAAAAAGCAAAAAATCATCATGGCATCATTATGACGCTATTAGAGTGACTTTGTAGCCAGTCTGATGAAGGCCAGTGTCTTTGTCAGCTTTTGGGGGGAGTTTGGTTCTTTTTTCTATTTGATTCCAGAGACAGGGCCATGGCTGAGGGGCAGGATGTCTTTTAGTCCCAGTTCCCGACTGTGGAAGAACTGGGGAGCAGTGGGCTTAGCACAGGGAGGCACTTTTGGGGAGCCGCAGCCGAGCAGAGCTTGGGGCAGCGCCACTCCCTGCTGCACCCGTGGGATGATCGACCAAATCGTGTCCCCACGGCCGCTTTTTAGAGGAAATCGGAGGGCCCGTGGCACACACAGAGCCCAGGCCACTAGTCCACGGTGACATTTGTACCCGTCACTGGCACAAAGGGACACGGCAAAGACTCGGTGTTCCATCGGCTCAGCGGGATCGTGCCCGTCCCGCCGTGCCCTCACACACAGAGCGCTCGCGGGCCGACCCCGCCCCACTCCGGCTCCTCACGCCAGCAGCTCCCAAAAGAGGGGCAGCTCGGGAAAGACAAGGAGCTGCTGGAGAGGGTCCAGCAGAGAGACCACAAAGATGCCGAGAGGTCTGGAGCATCTCTCTGATGAGGAGGGACCGTGAGACCTTGGCCTGGAGAAGAGTGAGAGGGGATCTCATCAAGCCGTACCAATGTCTCCACGAGGATAGTGCCGGGCTCTGTTCAGTGCTGCCCAGCGACAGGGCGAGAAGCAATAGCGGTAAACTAAAACACAAATTCAACCTCAATATGAGGAAGAACTTCTTTACACTGAGGGTGGCAGAGCTGCCCAGGGAGTTGTGGAGTCTCCCTCTCTGGAAACATCCCAAACCCACCCGGACGTCTCCTTGTGTCCCCTGCTCCGGGTGACCCTGCCCTGGTGAGGCGGTTCGGGAATCGGCGGTGGGTTGGCCTCGCCTGGCGCGGGCGCGGCGGGGCGGGGCAGCGCTCGGCGGTGGATTGGCAGCGCCTGGCGCGGGAGGCCTCAGCCATGGCGGACGAGGAGCTGGAGGCGCTGCGGCAGCGGCGGCTGGGCGAGATCAGGGCCGAGCACGGGGTGAGGGGAACGGGGGGGACCAGGGCCGGGCACGGNATGAGGAGGGACCGTGAGACCTTGGCCTGGAGAAGAGTGAGAGGGGATCTCATCAAGCCGTACCAATGTCTCCACGAGGATAGTGCCGGGCTCTGTTCAGTGCTGCCCAGCGACAGGGCGAGAAGCAATAGCGGTAAACTAAAACACAAATTCAACCTCAATATGAGGAAGAACTTCTTTACACTGAGGGTGGCAGAGCTGCCCAGGGAGTTGTGGAGTCTCCCTCTCTGGAAACATCCCAAACCCACCCGGACGTCTCCTTGTGTCCCCTGCTCCGGGTGACCCTGCCCTGGTGAGGCGGTTCGGGAATCGGCGGTGGGTTGGCCTCGCCTGGCGCGGGCGCGGCGGGGCGGGGCAGCGCTCGGCGGTGGATTGGCAGCGCCTGGCGCGGGAGGCCTCAGCCATGGCGGACGAGGAGCTGGAGGCGCTGCGGCAGCGTCGAGCATGGGGTGGATCAGGGCCGAGCCCGGGATGAGAGGGACCGGGATGGATCAGGGCCGGGCAGCGCCTAACCCTCCGCCCGAACCGCTCTCGGCTCCGCTCGGGGGCTGGAGGGGAAGAGGAGAGGCCTCTGCGTGACCGAGCCCGGGGGGAAGCGGGAAGAAGCCCGGTCGTGCCCGCAGCTTTGGCTGGAAACGGCACCGAGCGCAGCCCCGGCCCTCGCCGCCACCTGCCTCCGCTGCTCCTGCTGCTGCCCTGGGAGGTTCGCACACGAGCGTTCCCTCCCCGACCACTCACTATTGCATGGATTACCTTCCTAACCTTTCCAGCCATCTCAGTTTTCAGAGCTGGCTCACAAAATCACAGAATTATTAGGGCTTTAGTTTATGGTCATTGCTCCTTGTCCTGTTGCTGGGCGCCACTTAAGAGAGTTGGACACCATCGTCTGACGCCCCTTGGAGATGTTTGTATGGATTTATACGGAGTGTCAATTTCGTTGTTCCTGTGAAGGATCTTCCCAACATCCGACAGCCCCATTTCCTGTATGGTTTTCTATCTTGCTTTCACACTCCTAAATGTTACCTGTAAAATCTGAGGTGTTGATTCCATATAAAGTTCAGGTGTTTTCCTTTTTTTGTTGCTTGCTTCTGAACAGTCATCACTAATAGTGACTCGGAAGTTTGCCCCCTTTTATTTTTCATATGTACTAGTGTTAAATGCAGGAACCAACTCCTGTAGAACCTCTCTCATTAACTTTTCACTGGTTTCAGGAGTTAGACTTGATGATCCTTGTGGGTTCCTTCCAATTCAGAATATTCCATGATTCTGTGATTTCAGCTGCCATACTGAGAATGTTATGTTTCATTTTACTTATCCTTAACTTACTCTAATGGGTTTATAATGCTTTTGTCAGTTTTCTGGGCTTTGGGGAAGTTTATTGTCCTAGACCTAAGGGGAAGGCCTCTTCCTGTCCAAAGCCACAGGAGTCTGTGGATAGACCCAGGAGCAGCACTCACCCCACTGTTGGCATTACTGTGTTGTGTGGAAAGCAGAGTGTGGCATATTTATTTGCTAGGGCAGCAGATTCCCATTTCCAGGATCTCATCTGTGGTCAGGCGGGTTTAGAGGGCAGGTTTAGCTTCCATCGACGCTGCTGGAATATTTTTACTTACTGTCCTGTGTGGAATGATTCTGGGCTGTGATATTCACTCTGATCTCCTTCCTCAGGATCCTTCCGCTGATCCGTCGCAACAGGAAGCAAAACAGAGGTATAAATGAGACTATTGAATTTTGGTCTTCCATCTAATAATTTTTAACCATTTACTCTTTTTTTTTTTTAAGTATTTAATTTTTTTTGAATGCTGTCCCACATTTGTTTTGTTGCTGGGAAAACCACTAACAAAGGAATTGAAATGCCAAAGATTTGATACTGGTGTGACTCCCATGCCATGACCGTACTGCCTGAAGCCTGCTGGGGTGGGAGGGCATGATGAGAAAGCAGCAGCAGTTCATTTTCACTTGGGACTTGCCTGAGTTCAGTAACCTTGTGACCTGTAGGGATACAATAGGGTGGTCTGGGGAAGCATCATCCCTCGCACTGTCACCTGCTCCCGGAAGGCAGAATCCTTGGCTCTTCAGGGTTTGTAGGAGTTTATGATCCAAGTCTTGAATGCTGGCAGCCTTCCAAACTGATGCTTTTTGTTAGTGATGAGTTTGGGGTTGGGTTGGGTTGGGCTATTATTGCAGTGGGAAGAGCCTTTCGTAGTTGATTTGATTTTTTCTGGGATATCTACTGCAGTTAAAAATCTGAAACAAAATGATTTGTGTTGGAGCTTAGTGTGGGAACAGTGTTCAGTATTTGTGCTAAGGGGAAGACTGTAAATAAATGTTTGAAGAGCTGACTTTGCACAATCCAAGTTTGCATTAACTAAAGTTTCATAAACTAAAGCTCCAGTTTTGCAGATACTTATTGTCAAATATTGTAAATGTGTGGAGACTTGGTGAAAAATTCTAAATATAAGTGAGGTTTGGTTTGGCTTTGGAATTGCATGGCCAAGTCCTTGTGCCTGCTCTACCATGCACTGCCTTGAGGTGAATTCCACATGGATAAATGCATCTAAAAATGCATAAATGGATCTAAAGGGTAGCACAGCTTTTGTCTCTTCAAATGTAATCATGAGCAGTGAGAAGGTGTAAGTATGAAACACCACCTTGATTTCTTGGAAGATGTTGCCATCTGTGTAATTTCAGCCTACATAGAGCTGCCCAGGACAGGACATGCTGTGAAAGATATCATGTAAATGTAAGGTTTGGAGGGACCTCGAGAAGCCACTTCCATGAATCAAAAGTCTTCTGTAGTTTGCTGTTTTGTGCATGTTATTTTAGGTGTTTGAAATCCCACTTTCAATGTGTGGTTCACTTTTCCTTACAGAGAAGCAGAGATAAGAAATACTATTTTAGCTCAAGTTCTTGATCAAGCAGCTCGTGCAAGGTGTGAGTATCCAAGTAACTTTCTAATATAAAATGCTCATCTAAGGGACTCCTCAAAAGTGTGTGTTGTACAGAGCCCAGACTAGAAAAATACTGTTGTTGCTGAGAAGATAAAATTGCAGCTTTTCAGTTGGCAATACCAGTAATTGGAAGGGAGATGCTGATGGCTGTCTGAATTATGTTAATGTTTTGGGGTTTTTTTAAGTTAGTAGAAGGAATTATACTGAGTCAAAGTTGTTTAATCAGGAGCAAATATTTAAAAGTAAGAAACATAACTGTCTTGTACCTGGCATAAATGAAAATGCCTTTTTCAATTTATTTCAAGACCCTGGCATAAAGAGGACGGTTTCATAGGGACATTTCTCACTTTTTAGTTACTAATGAAAGTATTTGAGAATGTTTTAAACCCAAATGAACAGAGCCTGTTTTTGTTGCAGTAAGCAATTTAGCACTTGTGAAACCAGACAAAGCAAAAGCAGTAGAGAATTATCTTATACAGATGGCAAGATTTGGACAGCTAGCTGGAAAGGTAAGTATATTTCCTAATTCTTTCTCACATATTTATTTTTAAACCAAGTTCACTCTTAAAAAAAGATGTTTATAATAGATGTAAATTAAATTAACTCTAAATAGCTTCTGAAGACTATTATATAATTCCATCAAAAACCTTTTGTAAGAAAGGAAATTGTGATTCAGTTGTTTGATACTAAGCATCTCTCAGAGTGTGTTTATCCACATTTTGTTTTGCTTTCCTAGGTATCAGAACAAGGTTTGATAGAAATACTTGAAAAAGTGAGTCAGCAAACAGAAAAGAAAACAACAGTGAAGGTGAGTTTCCTTTCCTAAATGTAATGTCATAAAGTAGGGCAGCAGAATTGCACCTATGGGACCAGTTCAGGGTGGAACTTTGTATTTGCAGCTCTTCCCCTGCCCTGGTGAGCGCGGGGATTCCATCAGAGCACTGCTATGGACAGGAGCATGTGCAGCAGTTGCCCTGGGGCCAGTGTGGTGTGTGACACAGCCTGGCCTGGCTCTGTCCTGTCCCGCTGGGCCAGGCAGGGCACTGAGGGGTGGGGTGGATGTTCTGCCCAGGCAGTGCCTTCATTGCCACATGCATGGAGTGGGAAAGGTTTGTGCCAGCCTGGATTTACCATGACCTTTTAATTTTCACTTTATGTATTTCATTTTAGTTCAACAGAAGGAAAGTATTGGATTCTGATGAAGAGGATGATTATTAATACTACTGTAAGGCTGCCAAACAATAGCCTGGAAAAATGCTGTTAGCAGGCAGAATGCAAGATCTCAAAATGTTTACGCTTCTTGACTTTTTTTTTTATTATTATAAAAGGCCAACAAAAAAACTTGTAAAATAAATCTGAGAAGGGGGATTTTATAACTTAAATTTTTGTAGTATAAGAGGCCTGAGCAGCGTGGGGTTCCCTGTGGCTTCATTAGCATGAATGTTTTGTTGCCCCTTACTCACTGTAAGCTCTGCTTTCAGCCACTGCACACACTTAACTTGCTGCTATTGGAGATAGCAAACACAGGAGGAGCCAAGGGAGAAGCAGGGAACAGCCACTCAGAGTTTAACTCTTGCCTCCAGGCTCTGTCACAGAAGTGTTAGAAAGGAGATTTCCTGAGCCCTTGAAGGACACCTGTCCAGCCATTCACTGGCTCTCAAGTCGTTATTGGAAATTTAAAAATGAAGGTATCAAAGTAGTGTTTGGATCAGGGGGTTCCTATCATGCAGTCTGTGTAAAGAAATGTTACCAGCAAACAGCTGAACCATGAGTTCCTGAGCTCTCCCAAACAAAGCAAGTTAACTGTGTAATACACAGCACTGTTCAGACACTTGGTATCGTGTATTCTTACAACTACCTCCACTTTTATCAAATGGCTGGAGTGTTTCTTACCTGGAAAAAAAGAAAGACCATTTTCCTAAACTCTGCAACTCCTGCATGCATAATGTAAAACTGAACGTGTGCTGTACCTTTATCCAAGAATATGGTTATGGAAATCAGTAGGATGCATACTGTAATGTGCTGATAAACACTCTCCCACCACAACCCCCTTATCTGACATAATTTAACAGGATCGTGTAAGATTCCAACTGCAGTGTTTTTTGCAACAGAATAAACTTGTTTCAAGTGAGCACTAGTGGGTGTGTTTTTCATCTTGTCTGAATGGGGTTAAAAATACTGAACAGTTGTTACTTTTGTTTCATTTGGTCTAGACTGGGCATTTTGCTTCTCTGTGTATGTAGTTAGGATGCCTTAGCTTTAGTAGTAACCTGAGTGTGCCAGATTTCTTCAGACTAATCACCCTTGTTGAGTTTGAAGCCAAGGTGTGGTGAACGGATTTTTCTCATCCATATAGTTGAGAAATCCGAAGAAAAATTTAGTTAAATGCATGCTACAATTAAAACTCAAGCAAAACTCTCACTCTGTAGTTTAGAAATCAGATCTGTGAAAGTCTACTTTATCTTAAACTTTAATATCTGGGTTATTCTTGCTACAGGTAAGGACCAGTGACTTACTCTGAGTCATCTTTATAGTGTCACAAGAAGGAAAAACCTGTTTTATCTCTTTCCTTTTGTGTCTTTTGACTTGTAATAGCTGAACATCCTTTTTTTTTTAATGGGAATGTAGAGCTAGAAAAGGAGGTTATGTGAAAAATGCTCAGTTTCACTAACAATTCTATTTTGTACACCTCTTGTGTGCATAAACCTAAAACCACACAACCTAATAAAGTTACCTGTAAATATAGGAGGAATGAAAGTCCAAGAGTAAACAGAAGATAAAGTCTTCAAATGCCTACAAAATCAAGCAAGGAAATCTGTGTAACAGACTCAATGCCTGGACAAAAGCACTCAAAGAAAACAGCATTTTCAAGAGTTCTTTTACTAGTTTTTTCTTTCCATCATTTGGCACAAATCCAAGGCACATCAGAAAATCAGATGAACTCATAAATTATTAGAAAAATAAACACATTACCCTCAAATCCAAATGTCATTTGACATTTTATCTCTTAGATTAAAAAGTTATCTGAAAAACCCACCACTTTGTCTTCCAGCTTTGTATCTTGCCAGGCAGTTTACTAATACCACAGTTAAAAGAAAGAATTATCTATACAAATAGTTCATGAAATAAAATGCAAGCTGGATGTGATGAGCCAAGAATAAAAAAATACTGCACTGCAAAACCTGGCTTGTGCTATTTACACCTTCTCCCATAACCGAACAGTAGAAAATGAACTTCAAATCTAAGCAGCCACTTTGTAGTTCCCTGTGAGCTTTCAGTTCTTCAGTGATCACCCCTGGGAATGGGGTAGGATTTGGCCTATTCCAGCCAGTGCTCACTGATGTGAGAAGTACCTTTCATAATGGGAATTTCACCTTTTTAAGAGCAGTCCAGAGCAGGCTCCTAAGCAGTTTTGTCCGTGGATGTTGCCCAGGTTCAGAATCATGAATACTTGTGCATTTTTGCATTATCTGCTTTAGAGGAGGGGAAAAACAACTTAATTTTGTGTGCCCTTGCACATGCTTGCTTCTGCATTTTTATTAGGCTGTGAACAGCAAGTCCAAAGTTTAGCATTGTCAAAGGCTCTCTACTCTTTCCCCAGTATCTTGGTTCCCCTGTAAGAACTTGATCTTGCAGATCCAGTACAGGGGAGCATTGCTAAGAGATTAGCTAGGATTACACCCCTTCACATTAATAATGCAGATGTTATGGACTATTGTTTGCCCAGCTTCTGAAATATACAGAAATATATACTATAATGGTTTGTAACATTACAATAAAAATAGAGACATTTCAGTTACCTCTGGCAATAAATACTTTGTTATCCAATATATCTTTTTATATATATATAAATATATTTAATTCTGAATGTAGTGATAAAAACTGAAAATGCAAAAATTATTCAAAGACTTTTAAAACAAAGTGGGTGGCTGAAAAATACAATACAGGGTTTCATTTGGTTTACTGTTACATAGAACTTTTTAGTAAGTGCTAAATAGAACAGGAAAGTAATTTTGCTGTCTTCATCTCATTACGTCCTTGTTTGTGAGATCAATAATGATCTGACTGCGTGGTCACCTCCAACATGAACGGAGGAGTCAGTCCCCAAGGTGCCAGAACATTCCAGCTGTGCTGCAGAGCCGGCCCGGGTCTGCTCTCAACTCGGGTGTGTCAATGTCACCGACATCTCTGACACAGTGAAGGGCTATTGAAATTCACACCACCAACTTCCTCAGCTTCGGGCTTCAAATCCGGGCTTCCCTGTCAGTGATCTGAAACTGAGTCATCACAGTCCTGTGATTGTGGAACACCTGGATCTGCAGGGCTGGATGAGCCACTGTCACTGCCCTCCTCTGCTCGCAGTGGCACATTGACCGTGTGTCTGCGCTGCATTAATTTACTCCTGTGAGGAGCTGTCGTGCCATCATCTTCCACAAACTCACCACTGCACCCCGTGTCAGTCACCTGAACTGTGCTCTGCTCCAGCATTCCAACAGATTTCAATTTGCTTTTATCAAAGCTTTTAATAGCCATCTGTGAGGAGAGAGAAAAGGTACGTTAAAAGCATTATCTACTTCCTTCATTACAGAGAAGGAAAATGAATATGGTGTTTCTTGAACGTTATTATCACATTAATTTCACGGTATTCTTTACGCTGAGAACACAACCAAGATTAAAAACAGCGTACTTTGTAAGACAGTGATTATATTTGGGCTACATATGAGAAAACAAGAGGCCAACCTGCCCCAGGCTACACACACATATCAGTACCAGACCTGAAAACATAACAGACATTCCAAAACTTATTTTCACCTCACTACCCTATCATCCCAACTCATCTAAATACCTTTTGTAATGCAAATCTCAATGCACTTGAAATTAACAGCCATTTGTTTTACTATTAAGAAAAGTGGAAGTAGTGACAGACAGGGTCACCCAGGCACTGCTGAAGGCAAAGGCAGTATTCCCAGCTTCCAGAGGTCACCTGTCAGGGAAGACACACCCACCCTCCCCACCCCGCTTAGTGCCTCTTTTTGGCCACTCCATCTATTCATATCTTCTATTTCCACACCTGCTCCTACTTTCCCTGTACAGAGCGGGTGGCTGTCCTTGATTACTGGCCACTCTGCAAATGTTAAAATTTCAGGAGAAATAAAGAGAATCCAAGCATGCTAATGACAGATCTTCTAAGATAAGGACTACAGGAGAAAGTAGTTTTTTTACTGAAGTAATGGAAACAATCTTGAAAAAGCTGCAGACAGAGATTATGCACATTTAAATTCACTGACAATTCAGAGCTGTGTGGACTCATGAATTTGTTCGGCCACAGCTCTATGAACTCAAAACCACAGCACAGCGTTGGAGTGCTCTGTATCACGGTCACATTAGATTTCTGACGCCTGTGTACTGAAGTGACATACTGCCTTCAGATCCACAGTTATAAAATCTAAATCCTGAGTTTAAATAACGAAATAATATTATTTAGGAAAAAATAATAAAATATTACAGCTTTATAGCATTAATTTAGTGTTCTCAAGGCTTTTGGCAAATACTCAGTCTTCTAAGGGCTCTAGGAAAAGGAAGAGTATCCCACTTTCTAGATGGACGTGAGCAGCAGAGTCTGCATTTCCAAGGCTGTGTCAGTCTAATGATGGGCAGCTGCTGGACTAACCTGGTAAAAACTTTTGTTTTGGACAGGTCAGTTTTTCTCTTGATTTAGTATTTTGAAATGGCTCAGCAGAAGATGCAATGAGAGTCAAAGCCAGTGTAAAGGAGGGAGAAGGAGCACAATTTCTGGGGGAAGGCAGCATCCAGCAGTTGCTGTGGGGTGTCACTGTACCCCAAGCAGAGGTGAATCTATCACTTATGTCTGTCTCACAGCTGACAATGCAACATGCAGTTTGCTGGCACCCTTGCAAACACCCTTGCAAAGTCTCCTCTTAGAAGCAGACTTAAAGCAAACCCTAATTTCAATCTACTGAAAAAGGTCTCTCTTGCCAAAGCAGCCCTGCTTGGCTACAGCTCCACGAAGCTGCACAGTTTTTCAGTTCTAGGTTTTGCTGGACAGGACACAGAAAACAAGACAGAGATGAAGCCTGCATAAGAGGCTTAAGAGGTTTTAAAGTAAGAATAAAGTGTTTAAGAGGTGTCATAGAAGCACCACTGAAGTTTGAACAATGACGAAATGAGCAATTTGGCAAACAGATCAGAACTTTTGTAATTCAATGAGCACCACTAGTAAACTTTCCTCTTACATGTACCCAGAGCAATAGCAGAGCAAACAGACATATTTGCTGTAATACACAAATAATCTGAGCAAGTATTTCCACTTACCTGGTGCAGTAAGTGATAGTCAAAATTAGGGACACTTTTATCTCTTGTTATTGTTCTCCGTAAGTGTTTTTCTCTGAAGAAGATTTTAAAGAGATCAAAGAAATTAATTGTCTTTACTTAAGCCTTTCATAAAAGCCTCTCTCTCAGAAGCTCCACAAGGTGGAACTATCTCACCAGAGACAGGCAGCTCCCTGACCACACCTTCCCAGAATTACAGCCCACTCATATTCCCTGTATTTCACTACAGAATACACATTAAGGTTTAAAAAGATAATAAGCAAAACCCAACCAGTGAGTGAACACCACTGCAGCATTTTTAAGCAGTCTGGCTCTGAAACACTTAAATGATGGTACCCCAAGTATTAGTGCAATCCCAATTTTAGATACATTTTCAAGCCCTCCCTCCCAAACCCAGTGTTCTGTCGTGCCCAGAACATCTGCCTGGGGATGTGACCATGCCGGCCCTGCAGGATTAACATCCACTGTCACACCACCATGTCATGTGTAATCACCACTGACCCACTTTGGGGCTTTATTAGCAGCTGGATTTCTCCTTTGCTTATGGGAAACAACAAGCATACTCTGAGCAAGCTCCTCTGCTTACTTGTTAAATCTGCTAATTGATTGGACCAGCTGAAGTTGTCTGCTTATGGGATCATCGGCTTCCTCACAGGGCTTAGGATGCACTGGGGGTTTAAAAGAACAGGCAGCTAAAATTACAACTGAGTCACATTTAGGAATTAAAAAAACACAGTTCTGATTTTAAATTTTACAGTAAAACTATAACAGTGCTAGCTTGAATTAGAGTGGTGATTTGTCTTTGGAAATTTTACAAATTTTTAAGTTGCAGGAGCAAACATTCTTCCTCAGATTAGCACAACTGGCCAAGCTTCTGAAGAGACTGTAATTCTGGACTTTGAGGCCCTGAATTCCAATTTTTACCAACCTGAATTAACACACAGATGCTAAACCACCTCTTCATTAGTATTACCTACTCATATATTCTATTGCTCTTTTAGAACTATTCATAATATTTGAAAGAACCATTCTCAGTTTTAGGCATCAGCATGCTGTGACTGTGGTTTTCTATTAACCAGACATTCACAATCTTGCCGAGGGAAGGAGGCAAGAGTTACTTTGAAAACTCATGGATGCTGAAATGGGCACTCCTGCTCCTTGTCTTCCCTAATTCCTGCTTTGCAGCCTCCCCCGTTTTCTTTCTACAGTCCTGGTGGCAGCAGGTCCTTTGCTGAGCTGTGCAGCTCAGGGGGAACAGCTTTTGCTACATCCCTCACCCCAGGGTAGTGAACTTGAAAATTCACCTGAAAAACTTCTGAGCCAGCATAGTGGGAGTAGTGGATAAGGCAGATCAGAAGCTGAGGGTGAGAAGCGAGGAGGGAGAATCTGTGGTCATTAAGCTACATCTCAGAGGCTACTTAAGCACACTCAGGGCACATGTGTAAAATCCTTCAAGAAGTGAAATAATTCTGCATCATTTAATATTACACATAATGTTATGGCTATTAATAAAGGGAAAGGTCAGAGTTAATATTGCAAGATAAAAGGTATCAAAACGATGGTAACTCATCCTTCCCAAGGCACTGGGGCCCTGCTGCAGCCCAGTTGTGCTGTCACTGCACCTCACGGCTGGCACTGTGCCACCTCCTGCCACTTGCCCAAATGTGCTAGAAGGTTCAGTCACCTCTGTAGCTCTCATTTCTGCCCCAAAATATGAGACAGTAACTAATGAAGAGTCACTCCCTGACCTGTTTTAGGGCAACGTAAATGACTCCCAACAATCATTTAAATCTGTTTTGCTCTGCTCTGAAATGCACAGTTATTATATGGTTAATTATATCATTTCAAATGTTGCATGTTTTTAAATTTTACATGTTTCTGTATGTAAAATTTACACATATACCCCAAAATAAGTGAAAACTAAGTTTGAAGCAATGTCATGAGTATAATACAAAGTCTGCTGCATTTACTTACAGTCTTTTAGGTGTTTAGGTGTTACCTATCATAAATATGCAAAATAATTTACTGCCCTATAACTATACATACATCAATTACATAAAATATTTGCTCTAGTTGCACATGAATTCCTAAATCCCTTTTTATTCATACCAGTGGAAATATGACAGGTACCTTTTTTCCTTATCTTGACAGTAACGTGCTGCTCACTCTCCTCCTCTCCCTCTGCTGATGTGGGGACACAGCTTGGTGCTGCTTCCAGCAACTTCATGATGCTTGAATTCTTGATTTTAAGAGTTTCCATTTTCACCGTTATTAAAGAAAAAGAAAAACAACAGGACAATTTAGTATTTTAGTCTGTGCAGAGTGTGTTAATTAATGCTTCCACAAATCAATACAACATACGCAAAAATATCTCATTATAAAATCCCTTTTAAATTGTATCATTCTGAGTACGGACAAAATCAGTGTTCCACAAATCACACCGTAATGCAGTGAGGATGTTGGAGTCTCGACCTCTTACTTTAAGCTGTATTATTTATGGTTAAGCTAATTTCAGTTTAAATGGTAACATACATACTACGATTGATTCAGTACAGAATTTTGTGGTCATTGAGCTACACCTCAGAGGCTATTTAAGCACATTAAGATAGGGGCCATGTGTCAAATCCTTTAAAGAGTGAAATAATTCTGTATAATTTAATATTACATATAATATTATTGCTACTAAAAAAGGGGAAGGTCAGAGTTATCCATTGCAAGATAAAAGGAATCAAAAGGCTTGAAGGGCAGAAGATGGTGGGTGGAACAAGGCACGTTGCTGCCAGTGCAACTGATTAGTGCAAGGTGTTCACTTGTCTACATCCAACAGTGCTTCTGCTCTCTCTGCCATTACAGAGATTTTAACCTTAATTTTATTTAGGTCTGTGCTTTAACTCTTTCCAGACTCATCCTTTTTGTCTAGGATAACTTATTTCAGAAACACAACCGGTTTCACAGGCCACAGGCACCATTTGTACGCTGTACAACGAACAGGCATCTTAGTCTTTATATCCCACACAAGTGCTGAACGCAGCTCAGTCTGCCAAAGCCTGTTGTGACAGCAGCTGTGTTTGTTTGCTGTCCTGCCCCGTGCCCCGTGGCCGTGGCCAGACTCGTGCAGCACTCACGGGCTCGGCGCAGTCCGCGGGGGTGCAGCTCCGCTCGTTGCGCAGGTGCCGCAGGGCCCCGTTCTGCAGCAGCAACGCCACCAGCGCCTCGTTCCTGCCCGCCACGGCCTCGTGCAGGGCTGTGCTGCCCTTGGCGTTGGAGAGGTTCGCAGAGGCTCCGTGCTGCAGAGCAAAGTGAAATAGAGTCAGAAAGGCAGTACGGAGCAGAGCGCCGCAGCAGCCCCGGAGCTGCGCACGGACAGAGGCATCTGCACCACCAGAGCAACAAGACCCCACCTGGGCACATTATTCCTCCATCTCAAAGCCACAGTTCCACGGCTCAGCTCATTTCATTTTTGCATATATCTATTATACATTCCAGGCTTAAGAGATATTTAAAAAACCCCCAACCCTATGTGATAGAATCCCAAGCAAGAAAACCTAACACCTGCCACATAAAAGTTCCATAAAAACAGCCACCTGTACAATAGTAAGGTAATATTTATCTAATTAAAATCTGTGAAAGGATGGGATCAAAATGAGTAAATCAACAAAAACTCTTATTTTTTCCCCAAGTAGTTTTGACAGAGAAATGCATAACTAAAAATACTGATCCTGAGTACTGGGTAAGCACAGATATCACATGAGAAATTCCAGTTGAACATTCTGTCTTCAATGATCTTACCTGCAACAACAGGGCAGCAGTCTCATAGTGACCATTCGAGCATGCATAAATTAAGGGAGTATTTCCATATATATCCTTTTTATTTTGTTTAGCATTGTAATCCATCAGACACTTTACCACCTATTGAAAGAAGTAACCGCTTTACTCTTACTATGAGACTAATTTTCATATTTTAACATTAACTTTTAAAAAAGAAAAACTTAAGCGACTGCAAGAAAGGCCAGAAAATAAAACTCGAGGTATGTGAAAAACAAATATAACCAGTAACTTAATAAAACATCAAACCCAAACCACCACAGCAGCAGCACACTTTTCCAAACTCCTCACAACACTTGGAAGGAGTTCTTTATACTGTAATTATCGCATGAACTAATCTTTATTAACCTGCAACTGTGAGTTGTATTCTTGGTTTTTCTTGCTTCCCTAGTGCTTTGTCTTCCCATCATTTTCAGAATTCTCTTTTCCCTCCTGCAGTCCTCAGCTCCTTATTTTTAAAACCCTAATTTTCCACTTTTCTGCATCTTCCCATTTGCCTGTCTGCCCCTGCTTTTCCATAATTATTTTCCCCTCTCATTTACTCTCCCTCCTGTACTGACACCCTCCCCTCACGGGCTCATGCTTTTCCTTCATTGCTTTTACTTCCCTGACTTGAAGTGAGGGATGAGTTATCTGCTACCTCAAAGCTCCGCTGGGCTCGTGATCTAATTAACTGAGTTGAAGAGACAGTAACTATTTAATACTGTGGCTACTGAAGATACAAGACAGAAACATAACCTAGAGAAGAAGGTACAGATGAACGTACACAGAAGATTCAGCCGCACAAGGAATTTTTCAAGCGTTTGAAGTACGACAGAAGGGTTTTGCAGCATTTGCATTAAACCAGTATTTTAAGTCATTTATAAAGAAAAGGCGTCTACTGAAACAATTTCAGCTGGAAGTTCCCCTTTCCTTCTGGAGATTTTAGACACCGAAAACAAAAACCAGAACAGCCAAACTCACTTTCTCTGTTACTGGTTTAGTCTGGTTGATGATTTCCCCAAACCGCTTCCCACTGGTGGGCACGAGTTGGAGAGCTTTGTGCAGAAGGCAGGGTTACCTGGGAGTGCCCCTTCTGGCAGGCCAGGTGGAGAGGGGCTTCGAGTTTGGCGTTCTTGGCGCTGGCACTGGCGCCGTGCTTCAGCAGCAGCGAGGCCAGCTCGCAGTGGCCGTGCAGAGCAGCCATGTGCAGCGGGGTGAAACCATCCTGGTTTGAAACGTTCACCCCGAGGCCGTTGGCACAGATCCTGGAAAATTTCTGTTGAGGAAAATACATAATAAAACCATAAAAATAATCATGCTTTGTTTTAACCAAAGAAATAGCCAAATATCTGCTAAGTTTATACAAAACAGGCAGATGGGCATTACAAGAACTTCTGCTACAGAGCCTAATTTGAGGCCTTCAGAAAAAGTCAGTAAAACAGAGCAGCTTGGCAGTATTTTTCAACAGAAAATGACTTTTCTTGTTCTCTCGTTTCTTCCAACACGATAACTTCATAAAGAGAAATTCCAGGCAAAGTATTCATGATATTAAAAAGAGGCTAAAGCAGCACAGGTTGAGACATATATGAAACAAAGTTTTTATGCAGCTGTTCGTACTGGATATGAGCCAGTGTTAATGAGCTACTTTCATTTATACAGACATTTATGCTCTTTCAGATGGACACTAAACACCTTTTAATGCTACACGAAGCTTGAGATAACAAGGATACAAAGTAAAATGAATTTAATTCATCCGGAAGCAATAGTGGCCCAGAGAGCAGAGTCCCCTGGGGAGTCAAGATAGGGAAACCACCTGGAGGACAATTTACACAGCAGTACAGAACATCCTCTTTCACTCCTCTTGCAAACTGTGGGTGCCTGACACTTACAGTGGTGCACAACCTTTAATTCTGTGCTTTCAACGTGTGCCTGCCCAATACAGGGGTTAGGATTAATTAACAAGTTCCTTTCTCTTCTCATTCAGCAGGTTAGTAAATTCCACAGCAGATGCCATTCCCTCCCCTGTTAGCAATAAAATGAGCTTTATGGACTCGAGCTCTGGCATCTTTAGCACATGATCTCTGTCCTGAGGGCACAGGGACACCCCTTACCACAGAACAAAGCACGGTGTCAATGTGAAGCATTTAAGAACAACAGCACACTCTAAGCCTGCACAAAATAAACATGTGGTGGCAGTGGGGAATTTAGAAGTTAAGCAATCTCACAGTGCTCTTAACCCCAAAGTAGCCAATAAACTGAAAATCTGTACTTTGGTTTATTTTGCAATGACTTATCCAGTTATGCACACCTTCAGACACCGCCTGGAAGGCAAGCAATAGAATTTCTACTTCCAAAAAGATGGGATTGTTCCTTGTTTAAAAAAAAAAGAAAAAAAAAGATAAAAAGAGTGCATTGTAAAGCCTCGTTCTATTCTACAGAGTGTGGTAAGTTAGGGGTAAGGAAATCTTTGCAACTGAAAAGAAAGTCTTTGTAATTATATTTAATCTCTGAAGAGGCTTCAGATACAGCTTGTAGAAAAGATGCCATGCAATTAAAAAAGACGTTATCAGCATTACATCGATTATGGGATTAGCAGGTATTCCTTGCTAGACTGATCACGAACAGGTAAGCAGATATGCTGTGCCAGGTAGCAGTGTAAACTACAAAAGAGAACCGGAGGCTTAGAAAACGATGTTTATTCAAGGTTGTCCAAACCTTCCTGACAGCACTCCACATATCCTAAAAGCAAACTGTGAAGCTTTCTCACTCCATTAGACATTGAGCAAGTCCATGAACACTGTTCCTGTATCCAAAATTTTCAACAGTTCAATTAAAAAAAGAACAATTTCATAACATCAGATGAAGTGTGAAAATCTGTATATAGTTAATTGTTTTTTAGACAGAGAGACAGAGGTGCTGGGCAATATGAATGCTATTTCCCTGGAGCTAAAACTTACATTACAAGAATATAAATTATTCTTTTTACAGAAAGAATATTCCAACCTTTTGTGCTGGCCCACATTTTGAGCACTGGCATAATGGATGGCAGAATTCTGGTTTTGATGTACTGGCTGTGTCATCCTCATCTTCCAAGTCTTCTTCCATCCATTCCAAGAGGTAACGGACCTGGCATAAAAAGAAAGTCCTTCTTTATAGAGTCCAAACGTTCCATGTCCTAACAGATCTGCATATGTAGACGAGTCAGATTTGACACACACTTGTGAATATCTCAGGGAGCGTACACAGCTACCTCTTGGCACCAGCTGCCCACAGGCCAAATTTAAAAAATCAAGTGTTATTGGTGACAAAGCAGCTAGGAAGTTCTCCAAGTACAGCAGTGAAGTGAATTATAAATGACTTCCTGCTGCCTAATCACAGCTTCAGTGTTCACCCACTCTCGAACACTCCAAATCCTTTTAGCTCAGATTTGTGCCAGCTCATATCAATGTGAATTTCGTTTCATCTTTTCCTTTACAGAACATAAGATATGACAAGGATGACAACATTTAACTGATACCCAAAACTTTGCAGGGGCACTGACTTTCCTTAGGTCTGTCACTTCCCAGGAGTTGGACAGTTTCACTTTTCCCACAATGTACAATGCTTTGTTTTTGAGAGAGAGGCCCTGCAGTGAAGTCTTAAGGCTCAGTGCATTCATGTGCAACCTGCAAACAGCGATGCTTAGGGCAATTAAATTTTACAATACATTTTATGTAACTAAAAAAAGGTGTTTAAGAAATACATTTTTATCTTGAAATTCACTAATCTACAGTTCACTAAAGACATCTTAGAATTAGCAGTGACTGTATTAAGTCTCCATTACTACTGGACCAAGCCAAGAGCTCTACAGCTGCTAGTCCAAGGAATGGGGACAGCGGGATGTCAGAGAGGTTCCTTGCACTCTGTTTACTCTCACACTCGTCACAGGTTCTGCTCCTCACCATTGAGCTCTGGGAAAACAGCACATTTGTGCCCTATCCACTTAAACACGTGCAGCTACAACAGATCCTAGGACAGCCAGTAAGGGCCATATACCCGATTCTGAATGATAACGTAACTGAGACTGAAAAGGGATGTTTCTCACAGACAATGTTTTCCCTGCAAACCCCACGTTGTTCTCTGGAAATTTTCTCTCAAGCCTGCCTGTTTACAGAAGGCCAGCTCAGCAAAGCTTTACTACTTGCTACACTTGTACATGTCTAAAATAAGTAGAACTGTCACTGCACTTCCCCCTTTCCCTGCAGACTCACCAAGACTCTCACAATTGACTTCCTCCTCCTCCTGTGACAGCCCAGCACTGCTGCTCTCATTATCCAACGCACAGCTCCCAACATATTGATACCAGTGTCTCCCAAAAACCCGAACACACTACTCCTGTGCATACCTCCTTTTAATAACAGTGCAATAGACATTTTTCTTGGTTTAAAGAGGTTTTTTTTGTCAAAATATTAACTGTACTTTCAAGTGGACACATATTGAACCACCTCAGGAGATTGTCCACAGTCTCATTTGCCAGGTAACTTGTCAGTTGAAAGGTTCTTTACACTGCTGAGTTACTTTGGAATACTCAGCCGAGCACCCTGGGTCTGTGTGCCTTCATGCCAACCTTTCAGCTGCTCCACAACACTTACTTCAGACATGAGATTTGCTTTTTTTTGTGGTGGATTTGCACATATCCTTTCCACTGGACATGCTAAGTAGAAGGAGAGCACCAAATCCAGTAGCTACACTGAGACAGTGCCAATCACACCATAATGTTTATTTTTTTGTTTAAATCTTCCAGTTTTGCAGGACTTTTCTAAAGCCTCCTCTTGCAAAGCTCAGTTGGCTGTTACAGCAAAAATCTACAGCAGCCCTAATGACCTGGTTGCTGAGGCTGTTCCTATGGAGACAGACCTCAGGCTGTCAGAACAAGGTCAGAGTTTTTAAATACTCATGGTTTTTTAATAGATATGCAATCTGTAACCTCTGTCATCCAGTTGGATGATTCTCTTTTTATGAACAGCTTTACATGAACTTCAGTAATGAGGAAAGTAAAGCCACAAAAGAGAAGGTGATTCTGTCATCTGAATGCATAGGCTGGATTTCTATATGTTTTTCATTGCTGGTATCTATCGAGCAGTACTAGATGCTAATTTTCCAGCAAGTTATATCACTATATTTAATTTTCTTGATGAAGTTTAGATTTTCACAAAGTGGGTGAAAAGTTAACTGTAATACATGCACATTTACCACTGGCCAAGAAGATGGCAAATATCACCACTGTACATTCTACTGCTTCTTGAAATGACTTAAGGGCTGGCATGGAAATAATTACTTATATTAAGTCACATTGTAAACTAGGATAATGATATGTACTCAACAACTGAACAGTTCTTTGCTCTATCAGCTGATAAATTATTTCTGTCATCTCAGTGGAATAGAACATGAGAGAAACAGTATCGACCTGGCACATATTTTGTGACATGGGTTTTCCATTTTCTGACGACTGTGTGATGCTTCATTGGCATTTGTGACTCCTGGTACAAACCAAACCCAAACAAGTTTTTCAGAATATGCACCCAGCAGAGTAAACCTGCATTCTCACACAGCTTTATGGTTTTGTTCTGTGAACTACAAGACAATCAAGAAATCTACAGCCTTATACACATTTCCAAAAGCAAAACTTCTAAAGATTCCTGTGTCATCTTCAATTTTTCAGTAGAATGACAATGGAAGCACCTTTTTTTTTAAGGAATAAAGGTAATAATAAATAAAAAAATAGTCAAGACAGGTGGTATCACAGATTACAGAACATCGCCTCTGAAACTGGAATTATTATAGCCATCAGCTGTCTATTTGAAGTGAAATCCAAACTACACATTGTTGTGTGCCCCACAAATAATATCTCTGTGCTGACTAGTGTCACCTAAATTTCCTCTTTATATGAGATTATTACCCAAAGCATTCTCCACTTGGTATTATTTACAAATAACTTCCTCAATTTGAATGAGATAAAATGGAATTCAGTAATATTCAACAGCCACATTAACACTCACCATTTCCAAATCTCCATCAGCAACTGCTCTCAGGAGTTTTTCCACCTATGTATGAAGAAAATAATTTATTTGCTTTGTTAGTATTGGTATTAAGCAGAACACAATATCCTGTGTCCTTTGCTAACCTCCTAAGCTCATGCAGTAGGATTACTGCTGGCCCATTTCATATTTATTGACAAAGTTTTAAAGGAAAAACCTTCCTCCTTTATGAAATAGAAAAGCTGTACAAGGCCTGTGGCCATTTGATGATCTCTGACTTGCTTGGTTAAACAGTACTTATCTAAATTGAGGATATGTGGCCCACCCATAAACAAAGCCATGTAAGCTGATATACATTATTATGCTGCTCCAGCAGCAGCTGTCCTGTGCATTTCTGTGTGAACCTAACACTAAAAATCCCTACTCGAGGCAAATTTCTACCCTAATAAACACTAATGCTGTTTGGACTCTTGCTGAGCTACTCTATGCTATGAGGAGCACAAAGGATGGCAGGTTTTATTGTGCTATTTGAGAAACAACAGGTTAAGATGAAAAAGATGCTTTCCAATTGTTCCCTTTACATCTGCAGATCGCTGGTTTATTCCTATGCTAAACCCCAAACATTCACAAATCTAACTTGACCGTAAGTATGAAAATTTTTTTCTTACTGAAAATCTGGAAAGATATAAATATCAAGGGGTATGCATTAGGAAAAGCACCAGCATTAGCCCAGTTAAGTGTAAGGTCAAGCCAGGTAACACCTGGGCTCCACTGCTGATGAAGGTGCTCTCCTGTTCACGAGCTCTGCAGGGGAATAGAGACATGTGAGGCAAGAAGAGGTGGAAGGTGCTCTGCAGAGTACTGGTGCCATGCCCCTGAGCCATCAGACTGCTTGTGAAAGCAGGAGGAGGAGATGAACTTGTCTCCTCACTTCCCCTCTAATTCTCTACTCTCACGTGAAGGAGTCGAGATCCAACCTAAAAGGAACAGGAAAGGTGCCAGCGAAAGGGCAGGGAGAGCCCATCAGTCCTCTCACAATTCACCTGGCCTCTGCAGGGTGCTGTGCTGAAGAATCATTTAACAAGCTTTGTGAAAGTCTGTTTCAGCATTATAGCAAATTATTCCAGCACTGTGCTAGAATCACTGAAGATGCTGCTGTGTAAACATATTTGTTTCAATAGTAAGGAACATCTTGCAAGTTGGAGATGTCATGGAGTGACAGCTACAGTCACATTTCAATCTTTACCTAGAAACGACCACCTTGCTGAGTGTGACAATGGTGTTTGGCAAGGCAAACAAGGAAGAATGAGACTGAAGTTTGTGTTTATTGCTCTGATCTCATTCTTCATGGTTTTAGATGAAGAACAGGACACAAACAGCTGAAAGATCAGAGGCCAGATTAAATCTCTCTATTTTTATCTCCTCTTAGGAAAGCTGCTAAGTTTTGGTTTATTACTACCTTTCTAATACAGGGTGGAGGTCCTTGAAGTCATGCACTGGTCACTCTAGGCAGAATCTAGGATTCTTTGATTTTTCTTTCCTAACACTGAATGTCTAAAAGTCAACTGTCTAAATCTAAGCCAGGCATTTAAACTCCCTCTCTGGTAACTACAGAACAGAATGCAGTCAACAAATAACATCTGAGTGCAACTCAGGTTAAAGTAAGCATGTCTGAGATTAACTCCTCTCTGGAGTTAATTTCCCTCCACTGCCTAAGGAGGGGAAATAGATGTCTAAAGTGAAGACAACTGTGTTCCAGAAGTTGGGTGAGCTGAATCCCACTCTCTCCACATATACAGCTAAAATGGACTATATACTCCAGGGAGGACCATGCCTCCCCTAAACTTCCCCTAATCATACAGGATAATGTCACTGGAGAATGTAAATGTCTCCATGATTTTTCAGGAGTCATCTTATGCCATACAAGATGCCTAACAGTAATAGCAGTGACCCACAAGCTCTGATAATTTCTTTCCAAAAATAACAAGTTCCTTACAGGACTAAAAACTGCCTCAGGCCCTAGCAGTGGTACGACATCTGTTATGCAGCTTATAGATAATTTATTGAGTACTTAGAGCAAAATATCTGCTACATGCATTTCCCCATCTTTCCAGTTTGTTTTCTTGCTCTTCCATGGAACAGTACCTTCCCTTACATATAAAAAGAGAAGAAACAAATCTACTACAATTCACCCATATGGCCAGTTTTTCAGCTGCTGAACAGGAATTTTGCGTGGAGATTTTAGTTCCAACAGAGCAAGTCCCAAATTTACAATCTTGGCTCTTTCAATCTCTCCTTTCCAAGTCATAATAAACAAGCCAATATGAGTGGCACACTTAAGAGTTTAATTCAGTATTGATTAATAAAGGTCTGACTGGATCCCCTTAATCCAAGGTGCAAACCTTGAAATCTGGAAAACTGACCATATCAGTTTCCCATTACTTCCAGTGGCATTCCCCTCATGGAGCTCTCTCAGGATCAGGCTCTTGCCTCTTTGAGCAGGGAGCCCAGGTGAAACTTGGCAAACAGAAATGAACTAAAGCTGGATTACAGAGAAGGTCATTAACCCCAAGGACCTAAAGTGTAAGCAGTTTGTAATCTTTTTCCCTGGTTTGAACTACAGTCTTAGCACTTGGGTGTGATAAATTTGTTCCTTCAAGGAAAAATAAATCCTCAGTCTATGAGGAAAACTTATTTAGAGTGCTTGGCTCTGTACAAACAAGGAGGTACTGCCCTACACTGAGCCTCTCATAGAGCACCTCAAGTGTGAACTCATATTGTTCAGTCAAAATTTACATCTTTGTGTTTCTTCAATATTTTTAGGAAACTGAAACTTCGGCAAGAGAAGAACCTTTTAATAGCAGGAAAAGAAAGAATTTGAATGTAGTGGTGATACTGAGAGAAACAAACATACTTAGGAGGTCAATTTGGAAAAAAAATGAACAGGCAGACTAGGAAAAATAAAGAAAAGCATCAGAATGAGTGGTGATACGGCAATCTTAGGAAGGGATAACAAAGTATGGATCTGAGGTCCCACATGAAAAAAATTCAGAGGATGCCATCTGGTGCGGACAGAGCAAAATCAGCAAACACATACGTGCAAGATATTTAATATATGCTCTGTACCTCTTCACCAGTTAGAAAATTGATTCCTGTGCCTAACTTGTCTTAACACTCCAGTTTGTTGTTTGCCAGCATGCCTGTACAAGTCTCTTTTTCCTGACAGATTTTGTAAGCTAATAATGGCATATAATTTCTGGACAGGACAGCCAGGTCCTTGGAGCGCTGACTGCCACTGTAATTTTGTAAACTTCAACAAATTCTCAAATTACATTGTTAACTTCAATAAATATGAACAACTACTTCAGAGATGGTGTCAATTTTTCCCCAGAAATAACCAACAAAGCAGTTGATACCATACAAAAATAAGTGTTCAGGTACTGAGATGACAAGCTCCTGAGGATAGCAGCTATCGTTTTCCAAATCAGACAGAAGGCTATTCCTGAAGAAGCAGTTTAAAACACTGTGGCAAAATTTCACTCTTCTAGCTTCCTTCACTTTGCTTACTGTCGAAACTTAGACCTCAGTCTTACCTCTTTGTAACTGTTTTTTACTTCTTCCTGTCTTATATCAGTTGATGCTGATGACAGGCTTGAGACAGATGATCCTCTGCTGAAAGTTTCTGTTGAGTGCTGAGGAGACCTAAGGGGTGACTTACAGTTGGAAAAAAACATAAAAATCAATCAAACAAACAAAAAACCAGAAAAGGTTAAATATCAAATTAAGGAGGTTAAGCATAGGCAAGAAACTCGCATGGGCTGTTACCTCAGAAGCACTCTGTCCTCTTTCAAATGTTACGTAGTTTAATTCCATCAACGACAAAATCTGCATAAAAATATTAAAGACAACCAATGTTACTCCATTTAAAGAGGAATCTACTGACTGAAATGCAAATTAGCTGACAACCTAATAATTAGTAACAGATTATGACTGAGCAGATTAAAAGTACCCATTTACAGGTTTGTGTTCTATCCCACAGAGTGTATTCTCGCTGCTGGAATTAAAATGTGATCCTTCTTCCTCAGAGTGAAACACACATTTTCTCTTTAGTAGTGAAACCCTATTAGCAGTGAACATCTACCTCTCTGTGGTGTTGCATCAGAAAGAAATCAGGCTGGAAGATGAAGAGGAATACCTTGGAATTCAGTGCACACTGTAGGGAAGTCTCTTTCATCCGGTTTTGAATTTCCGGGTTTGCCCCATTTTGCAAGAGCACTTCAATGATCCCTTGATAGCCCCAGCGAGCAGCGATGTGGAGAGGAGTGTCTCCCTTCTCATTGCCAATATCCAGTCTGCAGGAATGCACATCATAGTACACTAAAGCCTTGACACACTGGAAAGAAAAGGAAAGCCATCAATAAATTATAGTGTTGTGTCTCAGTTCAGACAACAGGCATAATCCTAAAAGGTTTGTTTTTATTGCTGCTCATGTAACCCATTACCTAAAGAGGAGGCTTTAGTGGTTCAGTGTCATTAAATAAAGAGTTAAATAACTACATTTGCACAGCATTGCTATCTTTAATGTGAACTCACATTAAAAATTGCTATAAACTACCAAATAAATTCCTAATTTAGAGCATTAAACAATTTAGCCTGCAAATATTTTTATTTATTTTTTAAAATATGTAAGTTTAGTGCAAATTTGCATCAGTTTAATTCCATTCCATTAGAATGACCATTTGGTTTGTTACAAAACAATTACTTACATCTTCATGACCGTAAGTGCAGGCTAAATGAAGTGGAGTATTTCCATTATTGTCCTGAATATCAGTATTTGCCTTGTAGTGCAATAAGAGCAGCTTAAAAGAAAAACAAAAGTAGACATCTAAGTAACTAAAAAATTAATGTGCAAACAATTATTGCTCTGCAGATTCCTTTAGGTTTCTGGCATGATGAAGCACTTTATGAGACACTAGCTCTGCCTCCTGTTTCAGATACCACCCTCTTGGCACTGCAGCACTGTTTATGCCCTACCCTGAGAACCAAAAAGTCTCTTCTTAAATATTCAGAATTTCAACTGAAACAAATGAACCCCCTACTGCAGCAAACACTGCAATATATTCACTACATCACCTGCCTTGCATTTCAAGAGCCTATGCAAGAGAAGACACGGCTTAATTTCAGCAATGCTAATTGAAGAATATTACATATATTAAATTCAAGTAGACAATAATTACTGTAGTTACACAGTCTATCCTAAACGCAGTGTGAAGCATTTAACTCAGTCCAGTGACTGCAATGGTTGTTCTGTCTCAAGCAAGAGCAGAGATGCTCTCCATTTGTATTATGTATTGGACATTTGTGTTAATAAAATGGATGAATTATCAGGCATGCATAGCTGCCAGTTGGTTTTCACCAATGGCTGAAAACCTCGCAGTATAAGAAAAAATAAAATGTCTTGCAAACTACAGTGATGAAAGAGCCTCCATTCTGACAACTTACACAGTTCTGGTAAAAGCTTCTCAGGATATCTAAACGACAATAACAGTAGAAGAGCTTAGTAAGAGTCATGTATTTATTATTTAGTTTAGGTGTTGTGCTTACTGTAACATTTTGGTATCCCTTCTGACAGGCGAGGTGAAGGGGAGTTGAACCGTGGTAATCTGTAGCATTGACAACAGCTCCTTTGGCTACAAGTAAATCCACTAATGAAGTCTGACCTTGGAAAACAAGCATTCGGAGAAAGGAGTAAACTTTACACAAGAACATTGCTACTTTTCAAATTCAAACAGTGGCTATATACCAAGATACCCTGCATCTCTGCATACTATGTTTCCATATACTGCATATTCACTGCCTTGCTATTTGGGATTTTTGTTCCAGATTATTCAAGGTCAAAGCCCCATAAATGAACCTCCAGCTAAAAGCAAGCTATACTTGTATCCTATGAGTAACAAAAGAAAATACTTGGATTCAATATAAGAACAAAAAAGGAAATGATGAATAAGAAACTACCAACTAAGAAAATAATACATCTTCTAATAAAAGGAAGATCACTTACATAATGAACATTACAATACAGATGTTACAAATCTAAAATGCATAGCCAGCTGCAGGAGAGAGAAAAGTCACTTCTCACTCTGCCAGTCCTTTAACACAAGACTGGTTTCTGATGACACATTTTTACTTTTTTCAGAGCTGAAGAAAGCACTATTGTGGTGGCCACTATGCAAAAGTAAACAGCCAGCAAACAAAGAATAACTCAGCCACAAGAAACCGAGCTTAAAAGAATATACAACAACTTCAGTCTGTGCCCAGATAGAAACAGCAAAATTTCAAGAGCAAAGAAGCAAAAAGACAACTTAATGCAAAATTCCAACTTTAATACAAAGGTGGAAAACAGGCTGACATAAAGATATAAAAGCAAAAGAAGTAGGAAACACCAGTGAAGGAAAGCAAGCACACTCACCACAAATAGCAGCTATATGAAGTGGAGTGTATCCCCGGTCATCTCGGGAAAAGGGGGTGATAATGGAAGGGTCATTCAGTTTCCTTTAAAACACAATGGGTTGAAAGCAGCTCAGTTACCCAGGTGGAGGTGGGAAGGAGGAGAGAAAGGGAGAAGTTGACAAGGATGACAAAAAACTGATTTTGGAACTTTTTATCTCTTTACATTGACAAATTATTCCAGAGAGAACTTCACATTTTGTTAAGAGAAGTGGGTCTGTCCCAGATCTGTAAGTTTGGTTCAAGAGAAGAAACACCACGGTTACCAAAGGACACAGCCTTCATCACAAAACTGGTGGGTTCCAAGGGATTCTGTATTCTCCCAATATTTCTCCTATTTTTTCAAACCATGCATGTGCTCTCTACTACACACATGTGCTCTCTACTACATCCTGAAGTGCTACCAAATTCCTCTATAACCAAAAGCAGTGTACTTTCTGAAGCAAATCTTAGATAAAGGCTTTCACACAGCTTCCTGTGTAGTTGTGGGGATGAAGAGTGCTCACCCGGAAACCAGCTTCTCACATTTGTCACAGTAACAGAGTGGGTGACACATTTTCTGTACAGTGTCCTTATCACTTTCACCTTGACTTAGCAGCCGCTCCACTTCCTCCTGATCACCTGAAGCAATATGCTACAAAAGAAACAAGAGAAGAGAGAATGAGGAACCAATATAAAAGGGCTCCTTTTAAGAAAAAAAAAAAATGAAGAGTAATTTACTGAAGCACAAAATGAAAGGAACCCATTATGAAAGACGTATTCAAGCATTAAAAAGCAGAAATGAACAATGTCACAGCACAAAACCCCCTAATGGGCATTCAGTATTAAAAAGAAACTGTTCTTGGCTTACTTCACTTTCTATAAAAAAATCAAAACAATTCCTATTGTTCTCTTTAGACTCAATCATGAAATTGAGCTTCCCTCTGTGCAAAAACATGTCTATAAAATTACTAAGTCTCCAGCCATAAGCTGTGAACATATATAATTAGAAGCTCTGCTTTGTGTCCTTGTATAGGCAAAATTCTTTTAGAATGACAGTATGAGATTAACAGATAATATGAAGTAGCTGTCAGGTGACCACATTTAAATTATTTCAGAAAACTCTTTCAATTTCAAGCACTAAAAGCTGTGAGACACAACCAGATAGTAATATCACATCTGTGCATTAAACGGGCCACACAATACCAACAGCAGTAGCATTTCATCCTCCTTTGCTTCTATATTTCATATAACATGTGCTGAAATCCATAAGATTATATTATGTTAGTAAGGCTTTGGAACAGAAACGTACTCGAGTCAAGATTTTTCAGCATCTACTAAAACACATTTCACAGCACTAATGTAATTAACCCTTCACTGCATTCCAGAAAATTGCAGAAAGGGAGGGATATAAACATGAAATATGCAAATACATACATATTCTGCCACAAAAGTTATTAACCTTAAACAAGCAGTCTATTGGTGCAGCAGACATCTGGGACAACAAGTTCATCCTTTGTCTTAAGAGCAGCTTGTCACAAAGACTCTCAGTTTCCTGAAAATAAAATAGATAGATTGATTATCTATACAGTCATTTACAGGCAAAAGTACAGTACCTTAACAGTGGAATTAACTTTTAAAAACATTAAACGCTGTATTTACCATATATGAATTATCAGATACATGTGAAATCTGAATCAGTTTCACATTTCAGATTCTGAGACATAAAAGACTGGGCACCCACAGAAATGATAAGTAGATGTTCACCAGAATATGCCTTTACTGAAATTTGCTGTGATTTAATTGAACAATAATGAAATTATGGCTGTACCCACACAGCAAAACTAAAAAACAGATATCAAAGACAGCATGAAGTGTAAGAGGTACAATGCAGCTTTCTCAAGAGGAGAAATTATGACAAAATCACGTAAAACATGTCTACTGGTGGCTACTAAAAAAGATGACCCAGATACAACTCTCACTCAAAGAATGCTGAACTCTCTGCTGCTTGCTGAAAAATAAAAAAGATTGCACCAGGCAAAGCGTTGCTCTGCAGCAGATCCATTTGTAGTGCAGTATTTCCCACTTGGTTTGAGCTAAGCAGATGCAGTGCAACCCTTGCATCAGTACTTATTCTCTGAGACAGCTGAAGATACACTTCAGGATGCACTAAAGAATATAAATGCCTCCAAACCCAAGTGAAAATTATTAAGTGGAGTTAGATTTTGAAATGGCAGCATGACCCTCCCATGAAATAAAACAACAACCTAAGGAAAACATTTTCTAAGAAGGCAGATGGAAACTTTTGCACATGGTTGGTTCTGATCAACAGCTGCTTACGGTTGGCAGTGATGCTGTTGCTGGATAATGGTTCTCTAGAAATGGACAGACTTCAGCCTCCATAAAAGAGAAAACCACTGCATTTAAGATACACACCCATGTATCAGGCAAACTTCGAAGGTTTAGGATATGGGCCATAGCTTTTGCAATAAAGTCTGTCAAGGCCAGATGTCAATGAGTAAAACCAGTCTGACTCCACTCTTAACATTACTAAGTTAGAATGAAGTTTAAGAGCCTCATGAACTGCAAATAAACAAGATCAGTTGAGTTCAGACTTTCTAGAAATTAGACTATCCATGTTTCAAAATCAACACAGATGCCTCTCATAAAGCTGTCTAAAAAAACTCTTAAGAGTATAGCAAAGAATGCCATTAAAAACATTTGTGAGGACATGAAAGTTTTTATCTGTACTTCACAGGAAGTTGTTTGTATTTAGATCCATGAAGGTGACAAATATTCACCAATCTTTTCAAATCTAAATACTTTAGCTAAGGATACCCAAGCATGTCTTTTCAGAATTACAAGGCATATAACACTAGAGTCCTTGGATAGATTCTTAACTATGAACAGGAATAGCTTCCCTAAGAAATATTTTATCAAAAACTCAACTTCTGGTACAAGTTTCTGATGTCTAATCAGAATTTCTGGTGTGCATGCTCATAGACAGCTCTATACTTTCACTGTGGAGAATCTAAGTAACCATGAGCAAGAACTACTACAGTTTTAGTATTGCTCTTCCACAGTGTGTGTCTTCAGGAGGTGTTCCACAAGTGGAATCATTATTTTAAGAGAGTCACATGACACAGCAATGCTAATGTAGCAGCATTATATATTTATTATATAAATCAGGATATAAAGAGCCCAGGTGAAACCACCTATCTTCAATAATGAAATAGGGAACAATAAAAGAATCAGGTATTTGCCGAAGGAATAAGCAAGTTTGGGCATTCAAAGTCAAAATTCACTTGTACCAGCTTTACTTGCAGCCCAAGAATTTATATTTCTTTTAAAAAGAGATTGATTTGAGTGGGACTTTCAGGTATTTTAAGCATATGTTGTCTAGAAAATACACACCCAAACATTAATGACCTTTTTATCTAATACTACTCTGTGTAGAAAAAGGAAGTATTTGTACCTATGAGAGTGTACCTGTGTAATGATCCATCCCAAATTATTCTCACAGATTACAACCGATCACTTGGAGGAAATACAAGTGGCAGAAGCCAGGAGAGAAAGTCTTGAACACAAACTAAGGCTAATAAAGTGTTTGGTGGGGAGGGGGGAGTAGGGATCATTTCCCCATCTCAAGCTCTTCCCCACCTACAGCTCTTTCCATACATGAAACAAAATGCTGCCTATTCCCTCGGCTGGCTCTGACTCCCTGTTGTTTTATACCTCACTTGAAGCCCCTGAGCTACACAGTCTTACTACACATTAGCTGTGCATAGCAATTAGCTAGCATCCAATACTTATTAACAGGAATTCTAATTAAATAATGTTGACAACTCCCAGAAAATAGAACTGACTCTCTGGTCCTTTACAGCCTCCTCTCCTCCCCATAACCAACCGAAGTGTCTCACAAAGACTTGCATGACCTTGGGTGAAGGGATTTGGCAAGAACATCCTAAGTGCAATTCACTTACTGACATAAGGGTGAGAACATGCCCATTATCCCACAGGGTACATTAGTGCCCTGCTGAGCTTTCTTTCTGGAGTTAGCTTCATTAGGGATTGGACAGCAGCATTCCTCAGCTGCCAGAAGCTCCATCTGAAGCCAGCTATAAAATTAAGCATAACCACATAAGGGGCTGTAATGAAGCCCCAGGGCACAGCCATGCTCCTGCTCACTTCAATCCCACACACCCCCTTCCAGCACAATCTGGAGAAGGAAATCATAGGGCAGCAAGATGACAGCTGCTGCTGCTTCAAAGTTCATCTCCTTTACCAGAGATTAAAGGAAATATCTCAGCTGGTAACTTTATGAAGGGAGAGCAATGCTTTTCCACCTCCTCGCTATTCTTTTTCCTTTCCTGTCTCAGACTGTCTCTCTTCCTTGTGTGCCACCTTCTACACTGGAGAAAAGGGTGGTCTGGCTCTTTCCTTTTCAGCCATGTTGAGGACAAGTTGTCACTCACTTCATCCTCAGGGTTCTGCTGCCTTGCAGCCAGGCTGACTCCAAGGAAAGGCAATGCAAGAGGATTTTGTGTGGCACATTCACCCTGGAGTGAGAAAATTCTCTAGGTCTGGAGATGATCCAGTTGAACTATGGGCAGAAACACAGCTTGCTCTTCTTGTAGTGCAGACACTAAAGCCCTCATTTAGACTTCTCAAATACATAGTTATCTTTCAAGACAACTATCTTTTTTGGGTGCCTCTCAAAGAAATAAATGTAAGTACCTTAAAGGCAGTGGTACTTAAGTTATGACCACTTGAACGCAATCCCAGTATAAAAACTGCTATCCTTAGCTACAGAGGGAGGGATAGGATCAGGCATTTAATAGGAAACAGTCTTTATTCTAGAAATTTAAGAGCAGTATATTGGTTTGAGCTTGCTGGCATTGTTGTAGAAGACAATTCTACTTTGGTTTCAGTTCAGAGCACCAGCTTTGCTCATTGTATATTGATTGGGAATGACAGCCAAGTGACTGCAGAAAGCAAAATCATATAGCAGGTTGATTCTTTTAAACTAATACTTTTATTTTTTTTGAACATAATTCAATATAGCATTACAGACAAGAAATACCACTCTTACACACTATGAAAGAGTGTTGGGTTGATTTTTTTTTGAGTGTACAAGACAAACCTATACAACAGGTTCATGGAAAAATCCCCAAAAAGAACAAAACCAAAACTTGCAAGAGATCAAAATGTTACTTTAAGTGCTTGTTCTTTAAGACTGTGCCCCAGGTTGTCCCATCCCAAGCCCTGCACACTGAGCCTTTATTCTGGCCCCTGCAGTTATATTCCAGTGCTTTGCAGTTGGGCAGACAGACACAGTGAATTCACTCTGGTTCCAAGTTCAGTCCTTTTGATTTCCACATCAGCTCAGGAATACCTAGTTTTACAACAGTAGAAAATTTTACAGGAGTGGTAAGACTGGATTCCTCGACTAAATAATCTACAAATTTCTAAAATCACAGAAGTTTCTAAAGTCACATCAGCATCACCCTTGACTGGCCTGCAGGGATGTGAACAGATTGACAGCAGGCCTCGTTGCCCAGTAGGAAATCTCTTATGCATCCACAAATCTCCTGCCTCTGCCAGGTTAGAGAGCCCAAGAGCCAAATTTGACCTTCAAACACCACCTTATGATAACCCTGCACTCCCCCTAAGCCATCAACTCAGTGCAGCATTGTAACCTGCACTGCAAACACAAGTAATTCTTCAAATATGAAGATTTGCTGAATATTTCTAAATTACACTGCTGCTAGCACAGCTAAGCATTTTAAAATGACACAGAAATTTAAGCTATGCCTGCTCTCAATTACTGCACTGCTTTCATAACCATGGTAGGACGAACAGGAGATACCAAACATACTAGAGACTCAGCTGTAGAAAACAGTGCTGTCACTTTTCCTCTAATCATATGAAGAGGCAGACTTGACATTTAAGTACTTCCTCAAGAAGTACACAATGAACAAGTATTGGGACATAGGCTAGGACTTCATTATAATCATTTGGGTAAATTTAGCATTTGCTTCAGGTAGTCACCTCTACTAATTTTTTTAAGAAAAAAAAGAGAATTCTTATGTTAGTTATTTGTATCCTCTGGCTGCACTTACACCCACAGCGGCACACAGAACTACAAGTTCTCAAACCAACATTTGACAGAGTTTAAGAGTAGCTTACTGTTGATCTGTCAGAGAGGTTGCCTTGTCGTATGTATTCTATTGCAGCCTCAATTGAGGTTAGGCAGTACCCCAACTCATCCTTCACTGAGCTGCAAAGCCTGAAGTTCTTTATGTAACTCAAGTTGGCCATCCTGGAAAAAAAAAAGAGTTAAAGCCATGAACCACTAAAAATAAGGCACTAGCACAGCATATTGCAGCTCAACTTAGGCAATCCAGGCAGGCAATAGGTGTGAGTTGGGAAAAAGCTTCCAGAAAGCTTGTTAGGCCAGCAGTATGGCTGTTCTGAGCCTGTAGATTAATCAGAACTCTACTTATCTCTTAAATATTCAATGAAAAGTTATTAACTGCATAGAAGGAATATGAAGGATGAGATAAGGACAATAGTGGGAGATTAACTCCCGCTAAGAGAGTGAAGCAATGTTTCGAGCACCATAAGCACCACAGCAATAGCTACAAGCTAAAGGCCAAATGCTGATCTCAGAGATAAAGAATATACCAATGCTGAGAATCAGTTCAGGTACAACTCAAAGGTTTAGATAGACTTTTACTGAAAATGAGGGGACAAAGGCACAGGCTAGCAGGAAGTAATTATTACACATTCACATCTAGTTTCCCTGTAAGAAGTGCACCGAATCTTGAAATGCATAAAGGTTGCACAGCTCCCAGCACACGAGAGAGAACCACTCTACAAAGGCTTTGCCGATGTGGTAGAGAGATGGCCTCCCACTACAACTTTTTCTAGGATGAGAATCAAAAGGACACATTCCTGATAGGTCCTTAATTTAGTTACATGTATAACACATCTTTGCTATTTGTCCTATAAAACATTTTCTGCATTACAACAGGAGCTGTTACACTTTCAGTAAGTTATTACTGTATGTTCAGAAACATTTGTCCCTACAGCAGCACTACACAAGACGGTAAGAAGGAGTTCTACAGAGCCAAAATAGTTAACATACCAGTTTGGGATTTCTGTTTTTACAAGCAAATACAGCAAAACAGAGAGAAGATCATCTGCACACATGGTTTCCATGTTAACTAAAAAAAGAATTCACATTTGGTATTAGTCATGTCATGGTTCAAATCAAGAGCAATAACTCTAAAAGGAGTTCTGCCTCCTAAGACTAAGGGCCAGCTCTACTAGTAGAGAATGCATGGAGAACCCAGGGCAGGCCTCCAAACGTTCTCAATATCTCACTGAAATAGGCTGTCAGGAGCCAACACAGATGCAGTTTGTGCAGTACAGCCTGCAATATTTGACTAGCATCCCTCCTTTCCCACAGCAAGAGCCAGAGCAGTAGCTCAAGACTTCTGAAATCCTTGAGGGCAAAGACTATGCTCAAAGCTGATACATTTTTCCATAACCCAGCAGTCTTCCCAGAGAAAGGAAGAGATGAAGTAGGGAAAGCATAAGTTCACTGTGCTACTCTATTTGCTTTGTAGAAGTACCTTCTCTTTTCAAGCTAGATAAAGTAAATGCCAGGTTAAGAGGATTGTGCTTTCGTATCACAGAATCATTGCTGTAATCCACAGCAGCACATTTGTTTGGCCCCACCCAGCACTGCATTTTGCAAAAGATGCATCTCAAGAGTATCAATTTCAAGATGTCAAGGAGAGCATGGACAAATACACAAGAATGATCTAGCAGCAATCTTCAGTGTTTAAAACAGAACACCATCAGTGTCCTGGCAGATGTGACCTTCCCACACATCCAAGCTAAAACCTACACAAGCTAACCCAGTACCCCACCTCATCCCACACTACCTCGCTTTCCTTTTGCTCTCTTTAGAGACCTTAGAGACTCCAGCTTAACTGTGTTTGATCCCCAAGTGCTATCCAAACACTTGTTTATATACTGAAGTGCTTTCTGTGTTCTGGTTAAGTTTAAAATTATTAATTCATTAATTACTGACCTCTTTGGCTTGGAGACTGCATAATAATTTGTACAACCTTACGGAGACAAAGTAGCTTCTGTTGAGGGGAAGTACATTTGTTCAACTGACCCAGTTCTCGCTTTGCACGTGGTATATTAAAACTACAAAATAATTAGAAAAGAATGATTAGCATAGAGTTCCTCTGCAGGATGTCCAAACCCCAAGTTTTAACTTATGAATTGAAGAATGGTTCCAAAATATTCCCACTTCTACTCCAAGTGAACCTGCATTTCTGTATCCTGAAGATGGAAAGGGAAGCTTAAAAACATTAAAGTAAAGGAGATAACCATCAATGCAAAGATTGTCCTCATATGACACTTGCCAAGCTTTAATTTTCCATCTTGAATGAAGTATAAAAAAATCTTGATTGTGTCTGAAGGAAGACACTTTTTGGCTGGCATGATCCTGTTTAAGACAGGATCTCAGTGACTCTTCAAAGAATCCACAGTCATGTCTCTCACCTGAACTCAGGCTTCACTCCAATGTCTTTTTGCTGCAGGTCTTGAAGGCTCCTCGTGATTTTATTAAAATCAGCATCCTAATCAATAGAAAGGCAACAGGTTTTTTAAATGCTTTAGATGAACATAACTAGTACGTAGCAATTAAAGAAACTTACCTCACTTGCCTCAATCGTCCCCACATATTTGAAGACTAGATCATAAATAGCATGGTGGATATACATCTGTAGAAAAAAAAACCCAGTATTTTAGGCATGAAAGGGAGAGTTAAAAACAGCTTGCTAATTATTTTCCTCCATTTCAGATGCTTACTTCAACTGCTTGTTTGATCAGATTCATCTGCTCTTCTTGCTTTGCAAGCATCTTCTAGAAAAGCAAGAGAAAGTCAGATAATTTATTGCTTAAGTAACACTGTACTATGTATTTAGGGGAGTAAATCTTTACCAAGTGCGAATCTCTCAAAAGATGCTGCAGACATTTGGTATAAAGTGCATTGACAGAATCCTAGGAGAGAGAAAAGATAAAAGCCATCAGATTCAGGTTAATGGGACTTGGAGGAACAAAGCCTAAATAAGTAAAGTCTTCCCTGTGTACAGTATGGTAAGAGTTTTAGCAATAATTATTGCATTTACTAAACAGTTCAGATAGTGAAATTCTTAAATGCGAATTACCACTTCTCCCTCCTCCCCTTTCACAACTCTAGGCTACTCTGACACAGAAAAGCTCAATAAGACAAAGATAACAGCAGCAGTGAATTATATTTAGCAAATTAGACATCAGGAAGGAAGATACTGACTATGTAGTGGCGGAGGCTTTTCCTTTCATGTTCTTTAAATGTTCTATAGAAAGATCCTATGTATTTATCAAATCTCTCACAGTGCCTTCCCAAGAACTCTCTAACATCTTCAATGTTTTTAAGTGAATAGGAGTTTGATGAAGCTGCAGATTCACCTAAAATAAAAGCCAAGAATTAACATATAGGCTTAATATGTATGCATGGTAAAATACATTTTGTCCCTGCATATACAGCCATCTTATGTGCACTGAAACATTAATTCAGCTTACTGCACCTTTAACTAGAGTATTGCCTTTAATTAAAAGAATTTAATGCATCACATTAAAGCAGGCTCCCCCGCTTTTTATGTCAAGTATTTATTTGGAATAGCTAAAACAGATTTCACATGGTTTTTTATGCTGGGGTAATTTACTACCACATGCACTCAGCTTATGAGTTGTGTAAGTCAGGCTGGAAAGTAGAAGAAAAGCACATTACAGTGTTGACTGAGTGCCCATGCAGGAAGTCAGGGTGCTTTAAGTGAGCTGCAAAAATCCTGTCTTGGATTTTTACATAACCTATTCTTTATTTAGACATGCTTTCTCTGAACAGGAGAGCAAAGTTGCTTCATGTAACATTAAACCAAATCCACTTTTCTTCTGAATAAGACAACTGAATCCCTCACTTAGAATTCGTGTTGCTTTTCCAGAATTTTTTTCTAGGCAAATCTTTCATTTGCAGTCAAAAGGCAGCCAACTCATAAGAGGCTTAAATCATTCTTTTCAAATTACTTTTGAAATTAGAAACTCCTTCCCTTGTGAAAGACTGCGATACAACTATATTAAGCAATAGCCATAAAGAATATCACAAGAATAATTTTTGAGATATAGATTGATACTTAGAAAATTTAAGGCTATATGAATGGCAGCTGGGTTGTTTTTTTTCCAGAAAAACTTCCATACTTCCCTCACAGTACTACTTTCACACTACCCTAATACTACTTCTCTTTGCATTCACTTGTTTCAAATATTCTTATTTATTTAGGAAGACTAATGTTTTTATTTCAGAAAAAGCTGAAGCTTCTAAGCTTCCTAAGGTGCTTCTGTTCTTCTTAATTAGTAAACATAGATTGTTATACAAGTTCTCAAGGACATGCTGTTAACACTCACAGTATTGACAGTAGTCTTGAAAATAGTGTTACAGCCTTAAGGAGCACTTTCAGTACAGCACAAAAATTAAAACATTCAACTTAATAAGTTGGGCCGCCACCAGGAGGTTGCTATCTAACTCTGCCATACAACTTCTATCCCCCGACAGTGATCATGAAAGAATTTACCTCTCCAGCTGTTTGTGCATCCACCCTGCATCGCAAGATACACATGGTCACATTTAAGACTAAATCCCTTTTTTAAGCAGTCAGCACTAAATTGAGCACTGCTAAGAAAAATCATGCTGGATTAAGTATTCCGCAGATGATTCTTAATTCTGCAGGATTTATGCCCCAGTCTCAGCACAGTTTTGCCTGGCAGCAACTTGATATTTCTCTGCAGCAGCACACCAACATCTGGCCCAGCAAGCTGATAAATGCCAGGGGCTTTTAACCAAGCCAACGCTTTCCAGAATGAACACATTTATTAAGCACATCAAACACTAATTTGCTCACTGTGCAAAGGCAGCCACCAAATTGGCACCAATACATACTTGAGCTTTCTGTTTTTTCCAACGGATGAGCTATGCACAATATACTAAAGCTTTCTTCTTTTTCATTGTAAAAGGTTTCCTCAAAGAGAACAGGCACCGAGAGATGATAATTAAAACCAGCTCCTAAAATGATGAGATTTCCTTGTATGAAGATCTCCTGAAACAAAAAAAAGAGCAGATCAAGTGTGAAACTCTGCCTGAAAAAAGTTACTCTTTGGCTTCTGCATTGCGTAGTTACATTTCCAAGGGGGAGAAGAGAAACTTGCAAGGCAAGAAAGCCTCAGATTATAAAATCTCTCCCTTCTCATGCTGTGGAAACACTGAAACAGGCTTCTTCAGTGGCTGGCTGACCCTTGCTTACAGCCACTTCCTTTACAAGTCTACTACTAGAAGAGGTTTCAGAAAATCACCAAGCCTGTTTGCAGATTTTAGAGCACTTTTAGTAGAAAGAAAATTTAAAAAACCCCAACAACTTCAGATCAGGACTTAACCTAGCTTCAGAAAAACACCACACACCTTGCCTGTATTTCTCACACTTGGCTTTATTTTCCCATTTATGTTCTAGTGAGGACACCTGGAATAGGAAGATCTAGATGGCAGCTTGTGAACTATAGTGCAAGCTGTATGTCCAAGTTCTCAGACTGTACTGCAAAATTACAAATGAAAACACTGGGACCCTATGCAGTGTCAGCCCTGCTTGCCTCTTCTGTAACCATTAGCTCCCACAATCTGTCAGCAGCAAATCACTCACTGGAGTGTCCCCAAGCTACATTCAGATATCAAAACAGAAATACCTTTCCATTTAAGGTTTGAAAATTTTCTTCCAGAGGTTTCAGAACATAAGATTCGAACTGGCAGGTAGAAAGACTGTTGCTTGAAAGGCTTCCTTTGCATGGAACTAGCACCTAGAAGAAGATAAACCATGCTTTAGAGAAAAACACCGTGTATTGCCAGCTATGCATCAATAGCTTTTGTCCTTTAGAGGCAAGCAATTAAATCAGGCTTATAAATATTTACTAGTAAACATACAGGAACTATAGGTGCTTTTATTTAAATAAAAAGGAAAGGCTATCACTAGACACACAATTTGATAATTAACCCAGAAATTTCATTTAGTAGCTTCTCTGAAAAAGGCTGAGAGATGCTACTGAAGCAAACAATACTAAGGGAAGTAAATTAAATCTTCAGTTACTTAGCACCAGTCACACAATTGACTTAAAATTAAGCAGCTAATAAAAAAGCAAAGTATATTTTCAAACTAAAATGAAAATCCATCAGAAAGAAAAAAAAAAACATCTTGTGTTTACACCAACAGATCAGCAATTTGGGACAAATTCTTAATTAGAAAGAAACAAATTTTATCATCAGGTAACAATAACATCCATGTTTAATGGAGTCTCTACACACTTAATTGTGAATGAAGATTAATTACAAAATACCCAGATTAGTAAATATTCAGGACTGGAGTTTTTATTCCAGGTCAGTTTAATAGCTTTATTTTGCTACATAAAATGCTGTCAAATGAGTAACTGCCTTGTCCACCAGGCATTTCAAAAGGTCAATCCCATTTAAGTTATAAACTTGTGAGAGAATACGTAACTTCAGTTCAAAGAAGAGAAAATAAGTTTCCTGCAGAGTTCAGAAACAATACCAACCTTAGCTTTTTACTATCTTGCAATGTATCAAGAGGTCCATATAAGTAAATAATGTGCAACTTAGACTAAAAATTGTTCTGCTTCATTTCCAAGTTTTGTAGGCTTGAACTAATCTTTACTTGTTTCCTAGCAGACAAATGATTTAAATTCAAATAGCTACTACTTACTAAGCAGCTTTTAAATATACTTTTTAATACTTACAATACCATGGAGTTCTGCAACTTTGCTGCATAGATCAGGACGTCGCTTCTGAATGGCCAAATAAAAGGGATTTTTCAAGATATCTTCATCATACATAGCCATATGGACTTCAGATATTCCAAGGAGATGTTCTAAAATACATATGGAGAATGGTTGATGTATCACACATGGTATCCGCGAAAACATAATATTTGGGAATACCTAGGGGCAGTTTGATTGTCCTTGTCCACAAGGAAAAAACAGTTTCAGGTCTTGATGTAAGGAGCCAATGGCATTGCTTAATTATTAACTACAGTTACTTAGAAGTTATTCAGACAGAATATTTTTCATGATTATACATTTCCAATCACAGTTATCCCCAATCTCTCCTTAGCCCTTCCAGTTGTTGGAGTCTAACTGTGACTACTGGAGAGGAGAAGTTAAGATCAAAATTATTACCGCTTTGATATACAAACGAACTTCTGCTGCTGAGATCTACAACAAGCCAAGAGACAACAGCTTTTTTACAGCAGATTCTACTGCACTGCAGGACATTGATGCTTTTGCACTGTGCCCATGTAAGTCTTAAAACTCACCTGTCCAAGGATTACTGACACACATCAATGAGACACCCAGACAGTGTAACAGAAGCCCTCGTGTAAGGCAATCCTCAACTTTCCAGGGAAAGTTAGAGAGGTACACTAAGGAGATATGAATATCCATGTCATAATTAAAAAGCCACCATGAAATTCATCATCATTTGTGGTCATCTCTACTCCCACGAAAACAGTCTCAGTGATTTGAGGTCAGGCTGGTAAGTAACGTTTGGCTAACCAGAGAGCAAAAGAGACTGGAGGGTGAAAACCCAACCTGAAAACATTGGAAATGCTGTCACTAGGTGTCACAGCACCCTGGAAGAGATGATCCCTAAGGTACCGGACCCTCAACTGCTTGCTTCCTCAATTCCAATTCTCTATGACACATCCTAGACATAAGGGCAGGAAAAACCCTACCAGGTCCCTCCTGGAATAACTTCAGAATTTCTTTTAACAAGAATTGAGATCAACAGGCGTACAAATGCTTAAATAACAAGCTTGCTGTATCTTTTCCCTCATGCAGCTTCCCTTAGTAATCAACAGAAGCTGTATGATTTCCTTATGCAATTTCAGCTGTATATACTAAGAAAGGCTGAGCACAGCTAGAGACTTTAATTTGAGCACACCACCCTTACACAATCAGTATCCCCGTTTCCTCCAATGCAGAATTATTCCTAGCACATTATTTGCTGAGTGTGAGCTCACTGTGTGGTAGCTCAAGGGAACGGAAAAACATACACCCAATTCCCATCGATTCCAGATAGCCTCCGAGTTTGAGCCACGCTGTCAACTGATCTACAACCTGGTAACTGAGCCGGGCTCTGGTCCCTCCTTCTAATCAGGCACAAGCAGAGTTCCCTTAGAGAGCTAAACACAAACATGAACAGTTAAAGCTACAAGTCATTTCCACTATAAAGTTATCACCAGTTACGTACAGCTTGGACAACCTCAGCCTGAACCACTGAAGTCTGGCAGCGGCAGGTAAGTGCCTTGAGCAGTTTTCCTGCATAGTTCCAGACAAAATGGTCCATACATTTTCAAAGCATACAATAAGACCAAGAGCTTCTCTGGAAGATTACTTATTCAGTGCTCCCATATCTGTACAGCTATGCAGTTTGCTAACACAGTGAGGAAGAAAATGTTTGCTCATTGACACCTTCAGAAGACAAACCAAGTTGAGTAATTAAAGACTGCAAACCTAGAAAAAGTCCACCTTAATCCAAGCTCAACACAAGCCAGCAACCTGCATCTGAAGTTTTGAAAGCCAGCCATGCCTTGGGCTCATTCCCCTTCACGGGCAGCAGGTCAAGGGAGGGGAATCTGTCCCTCTGCCCCGCTCAGGTGAGACCCCTCCTGCAGAGCTCCCTCCAGGCCTGAGGTCCCAGCACAAGGACAGGGAGCTGCTGCACCAAGTCCAGAAGAGAAGGACAAAGGTGCTCCAGGGGCTGGAGTCCCTCTGCTCTGGAGAAAGGCAGAGAGCTGAGGGGGGAAGGGAAGGTTCCAGTGTGACCTTCTTGCACCTTCCAGTACCTAAATAGGCTGGAAAGAGACTTTGGACAAGGGCCTGGAATGACAGGACAAGGGGAAATGGCTTCCTACTAGTAGAGGGTGGATTTGGATTAAATGTAAGGAAGAAATTGTTCCCTGTGAGGGTGGTGAAGCCCTGGCACAGGTTGCCCATAGAAGCTGTGGCTGCCCCATCCCTGGAAGTGTCCCAGGCCAGGAGCAATCTGGGACAGTGGAAGGTGTCTCTGCCCATGGCAGAGAGGTGGAATGAGATGAGCTTTAAGGTCCCTTCCAACCCAGACCAACCAATTCTATAATCCATGATCTGTCCTACCACAGTGTCTGGGTAAACAGGATGATTACCAGTAATTCCACCACATGATTACTACAAAGATTTCTTGGCAGACAGCTGCAATCCACGTTCAAGCTGTGGGCTTCTTCCTCAGCCAGTGCTGGGGGAAGGAGAAGAGGCAGCACAAGCCCTGTGGCAGGTCTGCTGCAGAAACACAGCTATCTCATTGCTGATCCACACAACGGCAGGGCTGAGACACACCCTTATTAGCAGGACTAGTTAGCTACAAAAAAATCTTGCCTGATGAACATCTGGCTAGGCCACAATTCCAAGTAAGTCTTAATGACTGCAGCTTGCAGTCCAAACATGACTCAGAAACAAATGAGCATATATAACTAAATACAATTTAATATAAGTCAAGCACCAAGCAGGGCTGTATGTATACACATGTGCAACCTGCAAAATAGCTTGCCGCAGCAAGAGTAGAGAGTCCCACATGCTTTTTTTTGGATGGTTTTGGATGTTCCTGTCCTCATCACAGGAGATGAACTGACTGGAGAAGAGCCTGAAGTAAGAAAGGCAAAGGAGCCCTGTAAGCAGAATCCAATCCACAGAAGGCAGTGATGTTTATAATTAAGAAACTGCATGAAGCAGGTAAGGATTTTTTTCCCCACAGGTGGATCAAGTTTTCAGTGAAGGGCATTTTTCCCACATCTAAGCAGGCCTTAACTGAAGAAAACAGGCTTAGGTTACAGATCTGGAATACCTTTCAAAAGGGAAGATAAACACATGGTTTAGATTGCTTGGCAAAGCTATCAGGTCTCTCATGTCGTAAATCTCCAAGAATGTGTCAGACAAACATCTCCTAGAGGTGATAGTGGACATAATGAAGCTGGGAGGGTGGATTACACGGTCTCTTGAGACACTTTCCAAATCAAGCTTTTGTTAATGTAGTTGTGCCATAGAGACATCTTCATCTGCCTTTAGTTTGGTGAATTCACTTGACACTTCTCCATGCCTTAATTATTTCTCCCCTGATGGAGGAGATTTTCCAGAGTCCTAGCCTGGACTCAGTAGACAAACGGGACTTTTCATGCTTCTTGCTTTCAAATGGTTATTTATTAAGTCTTATCAGAGAAGCCGGGCTACAGACATGACCCAGCGCAGAGAATGCGAAAGAAAGGCAAATTATCAAGATTACACAGCCTTTTAAAGGTAAATCACCCAATGAAAACTCAAAACGAAAGATATTTTTACTTTTCTACCAATGTTCAATAAATCTCTTTGTCACGTAGAAGGAACTGTGGAATTTTTCATCCAATCATCTTAATCCACTTTTGCCGCAGAACATGGACTAATAGAAGAAGAAGAAGAAGGTCTGGAGGACAACCACAATTCTCCATTTTGAAGTTTTTGCTTTTTATCTATTTACTATATTAACAAACTCAACACCTCTAAATTTTCACCCTGTGACACTCTTACATAATGTTCTATCACCTAGTTCATACCAGTGTAGATTCTATTTCTTCCCAGAGGGTAGGCAATTTTCTCCATGGATGAAGGTCAAATACAGTGTTGTCCAGGGGGGTAGAACCCTTCAAAACAGGCAGAGAAATATTCCCTGCACTTTGGATTCCCACATCATGTATCTGGCCAAGCAGCAGCAGATGAGACTGCTGTGATCCTCCCCAAGACAGTGATGGAGAAGCTGTTGGCACACCACATGCTGTGTCAGAGAAAAAAGCACATTGACACAAGAAGGCAACCAAGCATGAGACTGCAGTGCTGAAACTGCAGTGCATAAATGTCTCCAACAGCTCTATTGCCAGTCTTTCAGCCTAACAAATCTTCAAGTCCAAAGACTTCTTCGCATAACAGGAGGGGAAGGGAACAGACACCATAAATCCTCCTCATTAAAAAACCTGTACCTCACCATCAAAAAAATCCCCAAGTGATAAGCTTTGTCCAGAAAGAAATTTAAAGTAACACTTCATTCCTGGCAAAACAAGTGGAAGAGATTTATGTGAGGAGAAGAAGTTCCCACAGAAAGCCTGACCACATGAAGCTTGCTGTCTGTCTGACCTCTTAAAACACTGCCTGCACCTGAAAAAAAACATGAACAACTGGAGTACTTTAAGAACCATTACTGATGGACCATTACAGGAAGAGCTTGAAGTTATAATTTTCAGTTCCTGGTTCATGAGTTACACACCACAAATAACTATTTTTAAACACTTAGCTGCAGCCACAGATTCTTTTACTACAGAACTACTGACAGGGTTGAATTGCACTTGGAGCTCCAGCAAGACGTGAAAAGAAACTGCATTCAAACATTGAATTCTGGCATTTCAGTTACTGTAGTGTACCTAGGGTGCCATTGACATGTTCCACCCCAAGAAGGAAGGTAAAACTTTAATTCACATGGGAATTTGTCACCCTCCTTGAGCAGAGCAGATGGGGACTCTGAACTGCTCCCCACATGCATGTTCCTACACAGCAGGAAACAACCCCCACTGGCCACATTAGTACTGTTTTGAGAATCACAACTCTCAGTTTCCTTCCCTTTTCTCTCTTATCCCTGCAGCTGTTCAGTGTCTCATTAGGGGCTAGCTAGCATATCTGATTAAAATGTGGGTATGAAAAACAACAGGTGGAATACTTATTACCTAAGACAGTTTAGTTACTATATTCACTTGGCCCTCCATCAACTTCCTACAGCATTCTCCACGAGACAGAAGTGTGGATGCAGAAATAAATTAAGTCATCCAAAAAACCAAACAAACAACAAAAAAACCCAACAAAAAAACCAAAACCAAACCAAAGGAATTTAGTCTACATATTCAAGAGAGTACATTAAAGCTTCCCCAAAGCTCAGGCATTTTTGAGATTAGTCAATTAAGTCAATTTCTTTTCACCCCAAAAGTTAAATACATCTGAAAATATTGGCTAATGCATTGCTGTAATTCTAGGAACACATTAGAATTCTCCATTAAGAGCTTGTTGGCAGAACACAACATCCAGCTTCAACCTAATTTAACTTGGGGGTGACACAGACTTACTCTTCTAGTTGCACCTTGGACAGCTTTAGATTTACTGAGAAAACAGAAAATGCACAAAGCCTTATATACATTACCAGACCTGATGAATGCTTAACAGAATGCTCATTAAAAACTATCATAAGCTATATTCACTATGAAGTTTACTAAATTCTGTCATGCTGAGCAGTAAAGCAATACTCAAGTACTAATGTTATGTAAAAGGTTTAAATTGAATCACTTCAGTGTACGGCTTCATGCCTGTAAACACAGAAATAGCCCAAACTGCTGGAAGAACAGAAGCTAGCTGGATCAGACAATCTAATAAGCATTATGTTACAGTTTAAAAAAACCCGATAATCATAATCTTACCACAGACAAATCCTTTCTAGATCAAAAGCAGACTGATAATTCTAATGATACAGCTATGGTACAAGGGACAGCGCAAGCGAAAAACACGGAATCTAAGCATGTCAACTGTTTTCTCTAAAACATTGGAAATGAAGCCTAATTACATTCGGTACTGAAAACAGTGAATAGGAATAAATTCTTACGGTTCATTTTGTCACTGATGGTGTTTTCCTTTAGAGATGAAAAAGTGAGGGACGTTTTCCAGAGCTTGCAGATTTCAGTTCCTTTTAAGAAGTACTTTGAAATTTAGACAAACAGCCATGAAAGCAGATGATGGCATTGTATTTGCATTGTTACTTGGCAGTTACCTCATGTCCACATTCAACTTGTACAACTATTTACTCAAACCTTAGGCACATCATCTTCTCAACATCCTGCTACATCCCTACTAAAGACTTAACAAAACATACTGCAAAGAAAATGCCTTTCATAACAGAATGAGGGATTGTGTATACAAACACTACATAGTCAATGCTGAGCAGCATAATATTCTGTGTTTTCGTCACGGCATTTTAATGATAATTCAGCAGAACAAAGTAAAAACAGCTACCAAAGTTAGTAAAAATTATTAGCTTAGTTCAGTAACCTGAAGTGTCTCCAGGACAGCCAGTTAGGATGTTACACTGGGATACTAACATCAAGTACCTCAGTGTCCTCTCCACACATGTCCAGCTTCAAGGAAGCAGAATGCCATGTTCTCCAAAACCTTCAACACCAGATCCACTAGCACAGCAAGAAGCATAAATTCACTTAATTTTACTTTACCAATACTGTCAAGTGTCACATGACAACATCAACTTAGCTCACAATATCTACAACAGGAACAACTACGGCTTAGTAAACCAATAACTCGATATTTGCTGAAGTGCTCAAAATAATGAGTAAATGAGAAGCAACTCACTACTCAACTAAGAGACTTTTATCTCATAGTAGCAGAGAAATACACATACAAACTTTATCAGAAATGGATCATTCTAGCAAACTACACAGCTCCACAGAAAAAAAAAAAAGGAAGCAATTGTCCCCAGTTCTAAATTAAGTTCTCTTTTTTAACAGAAGTGCTTCCCCCCCACACATTAATAGCACCACTTGTTAGAAAGAACAGCCAAAGGTAAGCATATGTTAGAGCACTTTACAAGCAAACAGGAATCTAACAGTGGAATTCAAATAGTCTCAGTCCAAAAACTCAAGTTACCACTCCAGTTCCTGTTTTACCAGCAGTATTACAACTCAGGTTACTCTGCTCCTGGGCAGAAGCTACGATATGAACTTGAGTTCTACATTAGCATTCACCTCAAAATAAAAACAGAAGATCATTTCTGTTTCTGACATTTAAAAAACTTAAAGGATGAGTGCTGAGCATCCTATGAAAAACATCTGACACATTCCAGTGCACCTTGCTCACCATGAGGGAGTAAATAAGTAAATCTATTCCTACCCATTTTAGATTCAGGTTCAGCTTGTACTGATTTCCAGGAAACTGAAGTATGCCAGAGTAGTACTTCTGAATTATCAGATGACAGAGTGGTGAATTCACGTCAGTCAGCCCAAGGCTTACTAGCAACCAGCGAAAAACTAAGTTTTATCATCCCAGAGCATCAGTCTAGAAAGGAGGGGTCATGAGCATTCCAGGAAAATGCTAATTTCTCTCAGCGTCTTCCTTCTAGGCACACATTTCTTCCACTGAAGGGTTAAGAGCTGGCACAGGATCTCGTGGCTTGGGTCTTGCCTTTACCCAACCCCCCCAAGCCTTTTCTAAGCCTGGCAGCTCTGGCCCTGCTACCACGGCTCCCACCCTCCTTGGACAGGCCTCCCCCAGACCATGCAGCCCTGGGCAGTACCGAGCACACGGGGTTGCACCAGATCCTTGCACAGCTTCTGATGAGCCCCACCTCAAACTGCGGAACTGAGCTCACTCATGAGAAGTTGTAAGAAGGCTCACCCTTTATATTTTAACAGTGCATTTGCACCATCATTTGATGTGGACACACCTTTACTTGTCCCAGACATGAGGGCTTGACTCTCCCCAGTCACTTGTTCCTTTCCTCCAGAGGAAGCACATTTCAATATGTGTGGATCATCCTTCAACAGCTGAGCTTCTCACTTCTATCCAGTTACTCCCACATATTCAAGATCATCTTGCTTGTCATTAGCCAAGTATCAGGAACAAGCTCCATTCTCTTTTCACAACAGGGTAGACACTAGATTCCCAATTCTCACAGGTTTAGAAATCCACCAGAGTGGCTGCAAAGAAGTTTCATTCTTTGTCTTACCACTACTGAAGCTGCATTACATCCTCTGATGCAGCCCTGAGCTACTCAGAGCAAGCCCTAGAAAAAGTGCAAGTGCTGTTCAGTGAACCACCAACAGTTACAAGGAACATTTAGAGGGAGAACATTAACAGCAAATACAAAGTTCCCAAAACAGTTTCTCAAACAAGGATGCTTCCTTCAAGTACTAGTGAGTGGCACTCAAGGTCACCTCCTCCTCAGGCTCTCAGAGGTTTCAGTACTTTAGTACTTCACTCCCGTTCTCCAGAGGGGAGGGATAAATTCTTATGGAGTTGAAATACACAGAGGTTTACTTAAGCCAAATATTTTCATCCATTTAGGTACTGGTGCAAGGGTACGGAAGGCTGGAAAACAATTCAGCAGGTAAGCTCTAACTAGCAAAATAAATTATTTTAAACACCACTGGTGTATAAATGCTACACAATGCAACATGTAACAGACTAAGCCAATTAAGAGCTTCCTGAAAGTAAACATCATGATACAGAAGTATCAGTCTAACACTCCCCCAGTATAAATTAAGATTCTCGCTGTGTATCAAATCCCCTCACTACTTTACAAGGAAAAAGCTTAGAAGAAAGCAAATCACAGAATTCAAAGAAGTGCATAGTTTAACAGCGATAAGGGGGAGGGAAACGGGTTAATGTCACATTTCATTTTTACTGTATTTCATCTTATTTCCCTTCTTCCTTTCATTGTGGCTTCAAGCTTTCCCAGGCCACAGCAGTCCACAGACCAAGCTTAGTATATGAGCTTACTCTGAAAATAAGTCCCTCAGACAAGGCTTACCAACCATTTAAGCAAAACAAACTTGCATTTACCTAAAATTCTACTTGAAAGTATTAAAATGAGGCTATAACATTTAATTAGTGGTGTTCAAGATGCCTCACAGAATACTTTCCAAACAGTTTTAAGAGTACTGCACAGGAAGAATATGGTCATTAACATCTGTTGCAAGAAAGCCTTGCCACAGAACCAGGAAATACATTTCTTCTACTACTCATTATGCTGCTTCCCAAGTCAGTTCTCAGGATTTTTACCTCCATCCTAATAGTTTTCCCAGGACAGTATTTTGGCTAGTCAGCATCTTGTTTGAAAGCAGTATCAAGATCTGGATTTTCAGAACATCATGCCTGACTGACAAACAGCTGAATTTTAAGAGCTCCCACAGTCTAAGCAAATTGTATAACTGCATACAGCTGATTTTAAATTAGAACTAATCTAAATAACAGGCTCTTCCCACATGACACACCTAAACATGTACTTAGGCATGACCTGATACAGATTATGACTGCTGCTACCTTCAGGTTTAAATAGTCACATGTTTCTGAACCAGTGCTCCCTCCCTCCCCTTCCCAGGCACTTTCAGAGAAGTGGCTTCCAGATTCTCACATAACTTCAGTGCTCTGTGGCAGACTTTAAACATCGCTAAAACAGACGCACAAATATGCATAATTTAGTCAGCAATAAGCTTAACAATTATGTCACATAGGACTCCAGATTCAAACCCAGAGCTAATCCTTTTTCCACCTGACAATGATTAAGCAATTACAAGACTTCACTTACAATCAGGTCAAAATCATCCGTGTTTCTTTATTCGTACAAGGAAACAGACATGACTGGTTTGCTTCTTCTAGGCTACGAACATGTATTTTGATAGAAAGGCATTCAGTTTAGTTGGTAGTAATTGATAACCTACACAAATTTAAGAAGTAATTTCTTCCACAGGTAGCAACCTGCAGCAGAAGTTGCACAGGTTTTGGAACCAGGGCCAAAATTAAAGCAAGACAAAACATAAACAAACAAAAACCTCCAGTCAGAGGAGTCCAAGCTACCAAAATTCAGAAGGAGGAAGACAGTCTAGACGAGACTCCTCAGGCTGGGCTGAGCAGCAGAAAGCCAGTCTGCCTGGACTCTGCTCCTCATAGCAATTTATCTTGCTCATAACACACGCTGCCCTGCAAAGGCAGTGATAAAAGGTAAGGGAATGGGTCATGCTCCCCTTCTTGTGGCTTCACGGCTTTTTCAAGCTCCTGTAGCATCATAAAACCACTTAGCTACCCACAAACGCTGGGGCATGTGTAGTAGCATATGTTGTGACAAGGAAGCTCTCCAGAAGCCTACTTCAGCAGACACATCAAGTGCCAGAGACAACACAGTTCAGTTCACCAAGTGGCACTCCACATCACCTCCGTCCCCCTGGATGCACACACGAGCACGGCCTAGTGCCCATCAGTGCTCACCGTGCCGTACCCAGCACACTGCCAAGGGCAGCGAAACATCGCTTCTGACAGCGAGAACTGGCGTGTTTCCTGCACTTCCTGACGTGCAATTGCTTGACTTGAGCTAACTAGAGGTGCCCTGTATGGGTCGCACGGCGGCCCTTCCTACGGGTGAGAACAACAGCGAGCTGCTTCCCTGGCCGGGTCCCGGAGCGCCTGCGACACACGGGACAGCCGAGGGGCCGGGCAGGACCGACCTGCCGTGCACAGTGGGGTTCAACACGGCGAGGACCGACCCTGCCGCGGTGGTCACTGTCCAGGGCCATGTGTCCGCACGGCCCGACCCCGCCGCGC
>VZTD01000486.1:3368881-3381305 GCA_013397725.1 Rhagologus leucostigma
GCACTTTTCAAACAGCAGCGGCCCGTTGAGCGCGGCGCGGACCGAGCCGCCCCGGTGGCGCCGCAGGCGGCGGTGGCGCGGGGAGCGATGCTGCCCGCCCGCCGGGACTCCCCGCTGCCCGCCCGGGCTCCCGGAGGTGCCGGCGCCGCCTGACCAGCCGGGTAAGGGGGTGCTGGATGCAGGAGCGACCTGAAGGCAGCACTTGCCATGTGTGCTGGTAGCGCCCGGCTGTGGCAGCGCCCGGGGCCCGGCACCCGGTAAGTCGGGGCGGCACCGGGCAGGGCGGCACCGGGCACGGCCCCCGCCGCCACCATGGTGAAGGAGGAGTGCAAGGCGCTGCTGGACGCGCTCAACAAGGTGACCGCCTGCTACCGGCACATGGTGCTGACCATCGGCGGCACCTCGGACTCCCAAAACCTGCGAGAGGAGCTCAAGAAAACGCGGCAGAAAGCTCAGGAGCTGGCGGTGGCCAACAGGAACAAGCTCACCACGGTCCTGAAGGACAAAACCGTGAGTAAGGAAGATAAAGCCGAGTTCGAGAGGCTATGGGTGATTTTCTCCACGTGCCTAGAGATCCTGGAGATCGACATGAGGAGAGCCCTGGAGCTGGGCCACGAGTTCCCGCTGAACGTCCCCAAAAAACACCTGATCCAGACGGGCATGAGCGGGGGAACCTCCGGCGTGGCCGCCCGCGCCATGAGCGTCCAGAACATGAAATACGAGGCTGAGCACAACATAGACGTGGTGGATTTGAAAGACCTCGAGAACGAGATCAACCAGGTAGGAGAGATGATGTACGAGATGGAGATGAAGGTCAATGTCCCCCAGTGGACAGTAGAGGCTAAGCAAGACCCAGGGGCTGAACTGAAATCCACCATCAGCGTGGGCGCTTCTTCTATTGGCATGATCTCCGTGGAGGAAAATAAATCCTTCTGCGATATCAGCAAGGTTCTAGCTGGGATTATTTTCACTGCTGTGCTCATTATCGCCATTGTCCTGGCAGTGTGTGTGGTAAAACTGTCTTAGGGTGGTGCAAGCTCTGACACGAGCGACCCTCTCCAGCCTGTCCCTGGAGTGTTTCATGCCTCACCTTTACTTTCAGAATGTGTCACTTGGATGAGCTGAGAATTTAAAACGAGCACTTGAAAGAACAAAGCAGAACTTCTGCCTCTCGATATCCTAAAACACACTGTTTGTTTCTTCATGCTTTTTGAAGAAAAGGGATGCAAATCAGCCTGCAGAATAGAATGTCTTCGTTTGCTGGACTTGTAACAGTTAAGCGAAGTATCAGGGTATTATCACTACTGGCTGTAACAGGGATTTGCCTGCTATAAATAGATCACTATTCTCAGAAGCCTGTGGTTTTTGTTCTTCACTAGGCTCTGGTGTTTGCTGCTGGTCACTGTTTACAGTATTGGAGAGTAATATAAATTCGAAGGCTAACATGGGTGTTTTGTCTGACCAAGTGAAGAGAATACTTTTTTTTTTCATCAAATACAAAAAGTATTTATTGAGTGGAGGAAAGGGGTAAGGATGAAAACCCCAATAAAAGAATGTAACCAACCTCTATTTTAGACAAGTTAATGCTTGGGGAGGGAGGAGAAAACAGAACGATGTTTGATACCAAGTACTGTTTGTTGATTTAGACTGGATTGTACGGAACCCAGCTGCATGAATTGGCACAGCATATGTGAATGACTAATCGCTTTCCAAATCCAGATAGAAAAAAGGCAGAGTTGCATATTCAGAAAAATACTAGCAAGCCTCATGGTTTTCATTCACGTTTACCACGATTTTATCTTTCCCTGCAAAAAGGCTGATTCTTGCTACTGGTTCTAATTTTTCTTTCTGTAGCAGCAGTTTGCACTTCATGATTAATTATGAAAACGAGCAAGGAATATACACACAGCAGATGCAGGAACATTGGAAAATAGGTTTTAGCAACCAAAAATAATGTCAAGTTAAAGCAGACCTTCCCAATGGGATCCCTTCTCCTGTTGACAGGCAGGGACTGATGCTTGTATGTGTACAGTCACATTTCTGCAAGCTCACAACTTGTAGAAATCCAGACAAAGCTAAAAATGTGTCTCAGTTTCATGTCTGATTACTCATCTGGGAAACAGGAAGCCTGTAGGATTGGTCCCATTTGATAACACTGCAGTTCTGGGAGGGAAATGTAACAGCATAAAACTTTCGAGTGCTTCCCTGTGGAATTTACATTTAAATGTAAAACTGTGGGAACAGACACTTACTTAGCAGAAAAGCTTTACAATATTTTGTAAAAGGATTTATGTGTTATGGTATTTATTATTTACTTCTGGAAATACCTTCTAGTGCTGTGAACACACACTGTCCTTTCAGGAATGCTTGGTACATGTGCTACGGTGCCATAGGTGTATGGGGCACTCCACAGCCAAATATAAAGACCCCATAATATTGAGGTTTTAAGAAGTCATTTTTCTTCATTGATTATTACGGGCACATTATCCAAAAGTAACAATCAGACATGTTTTGTGAACAGTCTTCATGCTTGTTAAATAAAATTGACAACATGCATGAACACCTAATATTTTTGAGTTAAGAACTAAACATACTTCGGAAAAACACAGCAAACAGTTTATTCTTTAAAACTTAACTGGATTTATGGGGGAAAAAAAGGTGTATTTGAATCTGATCACTTGTAGGTGAGAAAAAAACAGTAAGCGGAGGCCTGAATTTAAAGCTATAGATTATCCTTATGTTGCAGGATAATCTGAGTTCTGCACATTGGTCCAGTCTAACTCCATTCTCTTGGGAATTCAGAGTGTTACAAGACAACTCCACATTCCTTTCTGTTGTGTTTCACTCATTCCATAGGATATGTTTTATATGTAGTTAACCTACGTCCGTAGAGATCCCCGACAGCTTTATGACAAAGCCAGGTCTGTATTTATCAGTGCTACAGGTCCAGCCTGCCTAGGCAAGGTGTAATTGCTGAGTGTTCATTTAAATAGGATGATCTCCTTCACAATCACAATGAGTAAACATTTTTAAGGAAAATACAGCAAAAGCTGCAGGAGAATGTACCTATTTGGATTGCCACCACTTATCATTAAGGATCTGTGGATATTTCCACTCTTTGCACTCTCCTTTCACTGAGTTCACAGGAGGGTGGAGAAGCAGTTGGGCTCTATTCTTCCTGAATGAAGAGCTCTATTCTTCTCTATGTGCTTCCTGAAAACTCCATATACCTTGTGAAATCAGACCGTTTAACCACACACTGTCAAACCCCAAGTAATGAATGCAAGTCTGTTTTCTGGTGGATAAGTAAATGGTAACACTGACAGCATTCATTACCTTTATCTTGGTATCTTCCACACACTTAACCACAGATAAACAGTTTATCCATGCTAAGTTGTGTAGAAGAATTTTTAAGAATAGGTCATCTTCAAAAGCAATCATCAGTGGGTGGGTAAACTGTAAGTTTTCACTCTATTGCCTTTTTTTTTTTTAATTTGGATTTTTTGCTATAGGATTCAAAGAACTCATATCAATAGCCTCTAAGTATATAAGTCTTGCTTTATTATGAATATGCACACAATTACTATTTAAAGGATTGGCCTTGGAAAAAGAATTTTCAAATCCTAAGACAAAGCCAGCTACGAATTATTTCATCACTAGTTTGTTACTAAAAATCTGTATCATATTTAGGCTATCAGAAATCAATATATTAAGTAGAATTTTAATAGAGGATTGGCACTGTCTACATGGAAAAAGTGCCTGCCGTTCATCTCCTACACGTGTTTATTCCACGTTACAGAGCTTGGCACGACACTGCACAAAACCAAAACAAAATGAAACCACCATTGCCCAAAGGTACTGAGGCTTCCTTTAAATTAAGAAATAGAGATATAGATTTGCAGTGTTCATTTTTTCCCCTACTGAAATGCAACTGGAAGGAGACTGGAAATGCTATTTTGTAAGTGAAAAATGGGAATTCATACTTCAAAATACTCTATATTGAAACAGCATGATGGAAAAGCACATACTTTCATGCTGATTGGTGAGAATGTAATTGTAGTACAAAAGAAGATGGTCATTGCTTAATTAATATCAGTGTTGATCTACTTCAGTTCTTTTGTCTTTATTCACAGAATACACACATTAAATTTGCTGTATACTAAAATCTTACTCCTAACTTGAATTACACTGGTTTTGCCTGTGCATGAGTAGTATTTTCTACACTTTGAATAATGCAAACCTGTTACTGTCACTATTTATTTAACTTAAAATAAAGTACCTCCTTATAACTTACTGGTTTGCTTGCAGCAGTAATTCAAACCAAACAAAACCTGTCGGAGCAAGTCCAGAGGAGGCCATAAAGTTGATTAGAGGGATAAAGCACCTCTGCTGTGAGGAAAGGCTGGGCGAATTGGGATTGTTCAGCCTGGAGAAGACAAACTTTGGGGTGACCTAATTGTGGCCTTCCAGTGCCTGAAGGAAGCCTGCAAGAAAGATGGAGAGAGACTATTTACAAGGGATGGAGTGACAAGGGGGAATGGCTTCACACTGCCAGAGAGTTGGTTCAGATGAGATACTGGGAAGAAATTGTTCCGTATGAGGGTGGGAGGCCCTGGCACAGGTTGCCCAGAGAAGCTGTGGCTGCCCCATCCCTGGCAGTGTCCAAGGCCAGGCTGGACAGGGCCTGGCACAACCTGGTCTGGTGGAAGGGGTCCCTGCCCATGGCAGGAGTTGAAACCAGATGATCTTTAAGGTCTCTTCCAACTCAAACCATTCTATGATTCTTTGAAAAGCTGGAATATTAATATAGCTTGTTTATAGTAGGCTCTTTTAAACTAAAGTTCCTGCTTCAACCACAGTAATAAAAGTAACGTGCTAAACCCTCTCATTAGTTTTGTTAACAAACACAGTCTTCTCAAGCTCCCAAAGTTGAATAGTGATGTAGTTTAACTTACGCTGCCAGGGAATCAGCAGTCTGAAAAGTCAAGAAATCCCTGCCTTAGGAAACAGCTACAATGACATTTAGGCTAACAGATGATGCTGCCTTCAGCACTGCTTGTCCAGTGTTCAGTACAGAACCATTGGCTTGGACAATCTGAAAACCAGAGAACACACCTGACTGGACTAACAATTGCATCCTCCTTGAGTTAGGATCCAAACTCTGTCCCTTTCAGCCAGCAAAGCTGGCATTTACTTTGGCAAAAGATATACATGACCTAAGGAGTGTGAAACTTGGTCCTGTGCTATTGGTGGCAACAATGATCAACAGTTCTATCAAACCTTCAGAACTGAATCTGTTAAATGCAGTAATTTGTAATTTCATTCCAGGATTTCCAGTCTATCACCATAAAAACCCATTACATTGTTATCTAGTTTAGTAACACGAGGAACACGGGATCACAATTAAAGTGATTCTCCTTATCTTGCAAACAAAGTAACATTAAACTTTGGCACTATGAATATAAAATAAAATTATTTTCAAAATTCTTCATGTAAATATGAAATTTTTTTTTACAGTAATGCAATTATTTAAAACTGGACTAAATGATGTAATTGGCTTTCAGATTAAAAATTAAACATGTGCTTATTGTTTGTAGAGAGGATTTGTGACGGGCTTGCTTTTCCTTCTCTGGAAGGTTTGTGTTGTTTATGTATGCTTTCCAGAAATACCTTCTATTTAAGTGCTAATGGAACTCCTAGTCAACATATTTACCCTTCACAAATTTTCATTATGTAAAAAGTCATTCAGTAAGATCAGTGGATTACAGATCTCTAAGTGCTTTCTCTCAATACGATTATATAAGTCTTTTAATGCAGGAAGAGATCTGGACAAAATAGTTCACACGTGAGCAGCATTTGCTATGGTAAGTGTACAATAAAAGTGGGATTAGAAAATAATGTCTTTCATATAAAATTATCCACATGTGTTTAGGGAAGAACAAAAAAAGAAAGGAGATGGATGTACGTAGTAAATAGCAAAGTTTACTTTTTGTTACATACAACAGCATCCCAATGTCAAACTACAGCTTCTCTATTAAAAAAAAGGGAGTGTCTTATGCCTAGTGGGACAACGGATATAAAATATCCCTGAGTGGAACTGACTATCCATTCTCTGATTAACTTGTACAGAGTAAGAGTAAAACTATTTTGATTTGCTACATGTTGTTATCCAGTTTACAAAAGACAATCCCTTTCTCCCTCGGTTTCACACTACAAGGAACTTTCTTCTGGAAGAAGGCAGTCCCACATGGCTGGATTCCATCACCCATCCTTAACAGCTTGCTGCTGTGGTACTGGGTGCAGTTGGGATGCAGCTTCAGCAGCTGCCACTGCTGAACCTGTGGAAAGGTGGAAAGTCACATGGTGGTTAACCAGCATCGGAGCTCTGGTGGATCCTCTCAGCCAGCCAAGCAGGAGTGTTTCATGCTGGAAGCAATGTGACTGGAAGCCACACAGGCAAACACAAATCCAATCACAGCATCTCTGAAACTGTCACCCACAGAGGCCACTTACCAAATGCAATTATGTTTATTGCTCAGTTCCAGTCATTTGTCAGAATATCTACTGTGATTTACCAGAGTGACAGAAATTGACTTCTCAACCCTCCACAGGGTCAGGTGGGTTTTTGTTTTGTTCTCCTTCATTGAATTGTATGGTTTCTTTTATTTACACTGCACTACATGACATTATTTATCATATACTTAATAATAACATCTCCACCAAATTAAACAAACTCACAAATCCTCTCAAAGCTGGTTATAATTCAGCTGCACAGAAATGGAAGTCACAGTTATGGTATAAATGCGGTCTGTTATTTTGATCACTTCCACTGTGCATGAAATTATCACTGGAGTCTCTGATCAGTCAAGTCTGTCTCTTGCACACAAATGTTCAAATAACACACACAGTTGAACTCGCTGATGTGCCACAGCACTAAGAAACCACACAGCCAAAAAACTGACTTTAAAAATCATGGGGTTTTTGAAAGAATAGTAAACCTAATTTCTTACAGTCATCTATAATTGTCTTGGGGAAAAAAAACTCAAATGTAATTCCTTTGTGTGATCCAGAAGAATCTATACATAATCTATACAGAGATAGTACAAACCTTGGGGAAAGAAAGTAAGAAGGGGGGAAATAAGAAAAAAAAGACAAAAGAAAATACTTGAATATTTATACCGTATAAAATGACTGAGGCCTACCAGAGACAGCAAACATGATACTCCCTTAGCAACTTAATCTAATATGCTAATTGCAGGTGTAACTTAAGATATACACATTTGGATTCTGGATACTGGAGGGAGTGCTCCAAATGATTCTTCGAACAAGCCATCAGTGCTCAGTCTGGCGAGAAATTACATGTGTGAAAACTATTCATGTAATTAAAAGCTGCAGAATTAGAACCATAATTTCCGTTTCCATAAGATGTGTAATCCATTAAGCATCTGTTGGAAGGAGAACAGTTCCAGTTGTTAATACTATCTGCAACCTAGTTTTCTCATCTGCCTAATTTGTTGGAGTATCATTTCGTATGAAGTTAGCTGTTTTTTTTACTTTTCTTTTTAGTCAATCTATATAATGGTGGTATAATCACAAACCTGCATTTCCTAGGTTTGACATTTATTCACAATTTGGAAACAATACTTGAAAACCTACACAGTGAATAATCTATTTACCTTTTATATTAATTATTAAGTCTGCCTGTTTGTTGATACTATATGAGCTAAACAATCTAAAAGCTTTAGCATGTCATTTTGAAATGACCTGCTGTAGCGATAAGGAGCGACGAAGGGTCCCCAAGCAGGTGCAAAGGAGGAATCTTTATTGCCAAAAACCCGGCCTTCTTAGGCCGTTGGCCAGTTATCAGTTTACATAGTTTTAAGGCACAACAAACCAATTTTAACCAACCACCATGGTGCGGGCACAAGGCATTCACGCAGCCTGCCTCACTTCCCCTATTCTAGTCACTCTCCCACAGTCCTTTTCTACTCAGCCTAAGTGACAGGCCGGGGCCATGATTTTACCAGGCCTTCCCTGTACAAAGCTTTATTTATGGTAACAGCCTGGAGGTATTTGAAATACCATTTGAAATAGCTGGAGGCAATTAAAAGATGTGATGTGGCACTTGGGGACATGGCTTAGTAGTGGACTTGGCAGTGTTGGGTTTGTGGTTGGACTCAATGATCTTGGGGTTTTTTCCCACCCTAAATGATTCTGTGATTCTACAATACTGTAAAATAAGCCAGTTTAGGAAGCAGTAGACAAGCCTAGTGAAATCTCTGCATTTTTTGGTATTCAAAATTGTCACAGTTCAATATTGTAGATATTAGGTCTGCATAGGGACAAAGATGCATCTAAATTAAACCAAGAACTGACTTAGTATAATCATTTCCAACTGACAGGACTGCATGTAAACTAAATTAAATGATGAAATATTGGGGGACCTTGTTTTTCATCTGAAATTAATTGTTACAGTGGTGAGATCTGCACTGACCTGTCTGGGCAAAATAATTCATGCAGTGATGTAACAGAAGGAATGAAGTAATTTTATTGCTAAGTATTCTAACCACATACAAAAAACCCCAGAAAGTTAATGTGACAATCACTTCTATATATCTAGTGACCTGAACCTTTTTTTTAAAAACAAACTTCTGCTTGCTTTTTCTTGTAAGCAGTAACTGAAGTGTAGAGAAAAATGTTGAAGTAACCTCTGCATTGCTGAAATATGATGCCACAAAGAATTATTATCAGTGCAATAATCTTAGGGTATTTCATTTGATGCAACTTTTGCATCACTCAGAAGGATTTTTTTTTCAATACAACACAATCTGGTTTTGAAAACAACCTGAAATACACAAGTGTTTGGGGTCCATTAGGTAAACAACTGTATGTTCTGGCATAGAAGGAAGAATGAAAGACAGGTGAATTCTTAACTTTTTCAGCAAAAATACCTTTTTTCTTTTTTTAATCATTTAATTTGGAGGGGACCTCTGACTCTTCAGCCTTCTATTACATTTGACTGAGTGTCACACGTATCTAGCTAATTCCTTCTCTCCACACTGTGCCCTGTATTCCCAGCCTACAACTGGCCCTTGAAGCATAACGTCCTTGTGCTGGAATCCTTCCACACAGTAATGCAATAAACTGGTACGCTTGGTTTAGGATTAGTAATAGATTTTCTCAGATTTTCTCCTTTTTTCTGAAATCACGCATAAGGCTATAGAAATTTTAAGTACAAGTGAGACGAGCTCTGCATTCTAGCAGAATATATTGAAGAAAAAATCATCTAAGTTGGAGATGAAGAAATACACTCTATAGATAACCTTACATCTAATTTGCCTTTAAGACTTGTTCTATATTTATGTGAGCTACCTCCAGCAGGTCAGCTGTAGCTTTGAGGGGGCAGATAGATGCTCAAAGAGCTTATCTTTTGCCTTTCTTAGCAGGAAACTGGAAGGGGGCAAAACATCCCTTTGCATCCTTTATTTTTGCTCACAGAGTTTCTGAGTGTTCATCCTCAGAACCTCCTGCCACTCCCAGTCCTGATAACTGGGTCAGTTAAAGACTCACAGGCTCCTTGAATTTCACATGAGATGAGTTCAGCTTTGCAGTGAATGGATATTGAACTACTCTTCCTAAGACAATACTGAAAGGAAGTCAAAAAAATTGCCAGCAATAGGGTGAATCTGCTGACTCTCAGGCAAGAAATGGCAGCTTCTTAAGCAGAACAGGTGCCTTATACACCCCAGAACTGTGTGGAAAAATGCAGCAACTGGAGCAGGGAAGAAAGTTTACCTTAGCTTGCACTTGGCTGTCTTTGAGCCCAAAGGACTGCTCTGGATGCTGAGCTCTAGTCCTGAACAGAGCTGTAACCCCAGCACTGCAGCTCTAGGCCAGCCCTGGCATTCTCGGTGTGTCTGAGGCTGCAGACAGCAGCGTTGTGCCAGCCACACATCCCATTTCCAATCCCCTGCAAGAACCAGACCCACGAGGTTTAATACCAGTGGATGCCAATGAAGCCAGAGGAGGCCACCAAGCTGATCAGAGGAATAAAGCACCTCTGCTATGAGGAAAGGCTGAGAGAATTGGGATTGTTCAGCCTGGAGAAGAGAAGCTTCAGGGTGACCTAACTATGGCCTTCCAGTGCCTGAAGGGAGCCTGCAAGAAAGATGAAGAGAGACTATTCACAAGGGCCTGGAGTGACAAGCGGGAATGACATCAAACTGAGAGAAAGCAGGTTTAGGTGGGGTATTAGGCAGAAATTGTTCCCTGTGAGATGGTGAAGCCCTGGCACAGGTTGCCCACAGAAGCTGCCCCTGGATCCCTGGAAGCGTCCAAGGCCAGGCTGGATGGGGCTTGGAGCAACCTGGGATAGTGGAAGGCGTCCCTGCCCATGGCAGAGGTGATCTTTAAGGTCCCTTCCAACCCAGACCATTCCATGATCCTATGCCTTGTTTTGCCAGGGTATCCCTGCTTTACATACTAGCACTTGTGAGACTTTAGACTGTCCTAGATAAAAAAACCCAAACAAACATTCCACTTAGAAACTTAAGATAACACTATAAGCATTGCTATTCTCTAGTATCAGATTTTCCTAGATATGTTCTGAAACAATGTTCCAGGGCTATCAGACATCGCAATTTTCGCCATAGTAAGGCAGTTTTGTATGTGTCCTGGTATTATATCTGATTTGAAAGTGACACCATTCATTACTGGTACATGAGTACCTTCTACTTAAAATGCCTTTATGCTAAAATGATCTGACATAATGGACCCTAAATCTTTTTGATCAGCCATCAAGCTAATTGGATGTTAAATCTTGAAAAACCTCAGTGGTTTATTAATATTTCACCAGTAAAGCAGCTTTTAGGCAAAACACATTCCTAACAAGATGTATACTAAACACAGTAAAATAGTTAACGACACAAAGAGTGCAAAAGTCAAACAAATACCAAGGTGAATGCCATGATTTTAGGTTCAAGGTGCCTTCTAGTAGAAAATAGGCACATTAATGGGCCTTGTGTTTCCACGGCCTAAGGTGGTAATTACTGATGAGCAAAAAGGATTAAATTAGGGAGAAAAAGGACAGCTCAAGCTACAAGATGTCATTGGTTTTGCTTGTATATTCGGTGATAAGCAAGGGAAGGAGAGGGAGGCACGCTTGTCTATTATCTGGCCATTCATTTTAGCAGCATCAGCTGGCTTGGCTGACCTGCTCTGCGCACCGCAGCCTGGCACCAGGGTGAGCTTATGGCCCAGCTGTGTCTGGGCACACCTCAGGGTCATTTTTGGTTTATCAATTGACGTGATCCAGCATTCCACTGGTTCAGTTGCTTCTAAACTTCATTTTAGCTCCAGTGACACACATCTCACAGGCATCAAGTACAAGCTCAAATACAAAATCAAATTGAGAGGTTGTCAGAAGCACGTACAGGTACGTGGGTATTTGCTAAATGCAATCCGGCAAGAGAAGGATTACGGATAGGAGAAGGATTTTCCATGTTACATGCAAACACCATTCTTACAAAACTTCTCAACCTGTGTCATCAGCTTTTTTCTGCTTAAATTTTTTACAAATTAAAGAAAATTGAAGAATCAAGTAACAAAATAAAATGTTTCCTAAAGGTTCAAAAAACCCTTTCAAGGTCTTGCTACCTTGCTGAATATTTTTTTTTCAGGTAACAAGGTACTTAAAAACCTCAAAACATAAGAGCTCTGTAATAATTAACTAAAACTCTTCATACTTTCCCCCTTTGAAGTGTACTAGAACAAATTCAAACAACTTGTCAAATGTCACGTTTAACTACAGACCTAAAATGACTTTTGCTGTCAGCACGGCTCGCTATGGAATTGAGATAAGCAGATTTCTGTGAGGCCAGCTGGCGGGTCAGCAGCAGTATTACGATCACAAATCCGAGTCCTTGGCTCCTGACCCCGTGCTGACTCCCGGGAATGTAACCACAGACCCTTCACCTGTGCTCCGGAAGATTCTGGGCTCCGAGGAAGCTCCTCGACATTTACACCTTGTGGCGCTGTAAATACACTCCGCGCTGTGAACCCCCAGGAAGCGCGAGCTACCCCAGGCCACAGCTTCCCAAGCCACTTAAAGCCATCGCCTCGTTTCTCCCGGCCGTCGCTATCTTAAACCCTCTCTATTTCCTTAAGCTTTCGCCCTCTGAGGACACCCGCTACTTACCGGCTTAGGGCTGAGGGGGGCTGAGGCATCACGGCTCCCGGCCCGCCTCCTGCGGCCCTCCCCCGGCGCTGTCCCGCCCCGTGCCCGCGGCTGCAGTGGCTCCTCCGGGGGCGCAGGCGGCGGTGCTGCCCGGCCGCCCCAGCGCCCTCCGCCTCGCCAAGATGAACCCGCGGCTGCGGTACTGGCGGGAGGCGGCTACGCTGCTGCTGGCGGTGGGCACGCCGGGCC